>CAMZMU010000099.1:21437633-21592423 GCA_947311845.1 Poa pratensis
CCGGCATTTTTCGGTAGGGGGCGCGGTGCGCCACCGCCTGTGGCAGGCTGGCAGGGGAGGGGCTGCTTCAACCAGCTCCTGCAGATCCACGGCGATGGCGGTGTGTCGCGGATCGAGGATGGTGGCGCGGCGGCGCCACGTTGGTGGGTTCGATCTGCCCGCTGAGCTCCTCCCATGCGTGTCTCGGGTGGCCGTGACGTCTTGGAGGGCTCCATCGGGCAGTGGAGGTCGGGGCGGCGGCGTTTTTTTGAGTCTCGGACTCTCCGGATGAAAATCCATGCTTCAGAGCGGGCGTCGGCGTCGTCATCGTTGCTCCCCCCCTTGGGGGCGTCGCCTTGGAGGTCCGGTACTTCGCCAGTTTGTGGTGGTCTGTTTTTGCTTCGCTACTTCGTCGTCGGCTAGGCATGAGCGCGGTCCTGGGACAGGTGTGGACGTCGGAGCGGCGGCTCCGAAATCTTCTCGCGTTTAGTGTTGTCCCTCCCCGCGTGGGCGCCTTGTGACGGCGGCTCGAGTGGTGCGCAGCTTCGGGGCCGGTGTGTGGTGTTGTGTTGTCGCGGTTTTCTCCAGTTTTTCCTTATAAACTGGACGTGTGGGTTCTGGGTATGTCCTTGGACATACCCCTCCCTTTGGTTTTTCTCGTCTGGTTTCCCTCATAAACTGGACGCGTGGGTGTCGAGTTGTATCGGTTTTTGGCCAGTTTCCCTTATAAACTGGTCATTTTCTTCTTAATGAATAGGCAGAGCTCCTGCCGGTTGCTCTAAAAAAAAAGAGTCAGATGATAGCTAAGGAAGCTAGATTGAAAACTACACTAGGCTGCAACAACAGTCAGCTCCAATGTGCATACAGCTGCCTGAGGATTTAGATATTTTCCCATCTGCTGATGAGGCGGCGAGGCGCCATCTCCTACCATGTACAGTTGTTAACTCTTGAGATTAAGGAATCGATAGCAACATAGAAAACAAAACTGTAACGAGAAATATTTTTCCCTATCAAGACTGAATATTCCAAAATTATTCAAGTACCAAGATGGGCGGGACTGATCCATCTGGCAGAAGTGGGCCTTCGGTAGGGATTGGGTGAGCCGCGGATGTGTGTTGTTTCTCTTACCACTTCTTATCCATGTAACTCAATATCCAATCCGCGGAATCCAATAAAAACGAGGGAAGATCATAAAAAGGTTTTAAATTATGCATCTTTTACTTTACTATAGTATTAAGAGCCGTGCTTTGGAATCATGTGGGAATAGTTTTTACTTAGCTTTTCACATCTACAAAAAGATCACTTTGCAAGGTTACCCAAAAGCGGCACATGAACTTGAGCGGAATTTTCCGTTTTTTATCACGCGGCTCATGTTTTACTAGGGCTGCTCTTATTTAGTAAGAGTAGGTCCGAGGAGAACCAAAATGACTTGCTCGAGAATTCCGCCATCCCACTCAATAAAGTATTAGGATTCTTTCAATAAACTCCTACGTAATCATAGAATTGTCATTCCCACAAATTCTCCTTCAATCGTTAGGTCTAGGAGCCTCCAAAATGTTTCTCTGCAGGTTAATTTTCTGTGGTTTTTTTACTAGGGCAGCTCATGTTTTACTAGCCAATAAATAATCAACCTTTCTGCATTGTCTTCGTCTCTCCGGCTTTTGATTTTCCACCCAAAAGAGCCCCTCCCCTTTTAACATGGCCCAAAATAACTTACTCGAGAATTCCCAACTTCAGGCGGAGCTGCAATACATGCATAAGGACTAAATTAAACTGAACCACCCAAAAAAGAAGATCTAACTGAATCAGCCTATTAAACAAAGATGTAACATAATCAAACAAAACAAAGATCTAACACTAACACCCCAATAAAAAAGTACTAACAAGATATTCTAACAGATCCGGCCTCTAACAGATCTGGCATTGCTAGTGGATAAACAAATCGAACAGAACATACCAAGTATAAATATACTAATAGATGTGACCTTGATAGTGAGATCCGGCATATAAAAATATGAAGACAGCCTTGGTAAACGAGCGCTAACCTTCGGGATATCGACGAGAAGACGGCGACCTCGCCACAGGGGGGTCGGCGGCCTTGGACAGGCACCCCGCGAGGTCATTGGCTGGTCGGCCAGGGGTGGAGGGCGTGTCCTACTGTAGAGGAGGGGGGACGGCTGGAGTGCAGTGTGTGTACGGGTGAAGCGCGTCTGGTCCTTATTTATATGGTAGGGTTCCACTTAATGGGCCCAAACGGCCCAACAGGTATCGCGCACGGTTAGTGTTGTATAACCTGTGTGCGAACATGTAGCCGTGTAGCACATATCGCGCACACAGTTCCTAAATGAAAGAACCGCGTGCGATACTATTGTGGTAAAAAGTAATCTTCACACACGATTCTTATGGGATAGAACCGTGTGCGATTGTTTTTTCAAGTTTAACAGGTTTGGAATGTGTTTAATAATATTTGGATAATATTAGTTGATACCGAAAGGGCACTATTAATTCAAACGCATGGTTTGCCCTTCCTGCTAAAAAATATTGGACATTCTGAATCTCACATTATATATAACACATAAAAAACACCTAATAATACCTATCAAAGCATAATCGTCGTCATTAGAGAGGAGGACGACATCTTGGTCGCCGGCGAGGCCCTCGCCGTTGCTTGAGGCCACGATATCGTCGGCGAGCGGGTTGCCAGAGCCTGAGGCCTCGGCAACGTCGGCGAGCGGGTTGCCGTAGGGAGTGGCTTTCCACTTGGCCAAACCCTTTGCCGATGCGCCCATCCAAAGTCGTGTCTGCTTCTTGGCCTCATTCTTGGCACGCAGTAGCGCACGCACCCGGTCCTTACGATGACAATCGAAAGACTCCCCGACCATGCGATGCACTACTGCTTCGTCACGCCGCACCGATGCGATGGACACCTCCACCAACTTATGCTCCTCTAGTTCCACTGGCCTGGCCAGCCACTCGTCTGATGACGAACCTGAATAGCTTTCTTCGGCCTCCTCCACCGTGAGGTCAACGAAGTTACCGCCAGCTCTGTGCGCTGGGGACAGATCCTCTTTCACCTCCGTCGGCATGAGGTTGATTGATCTACTCCCAGCTAAAGCCTTTGTTGACAGCATGTCAGCTCCTCATCCGACTTTGATGGCAAAGGTACCCATATGCCCGATCTGCCGTGGCTTCTGTGCTGTGAGGCATTGTACAAAAGCTAAATAAACAAATGGCCATGTAAGTCAAAAAAATTATAGGCAAGCAGAAGTAGGCCAAAAGGCGGGAACACCATTGTATTTCATACTTAGCGACATTTCTGAAAGAAGCGGGAAGACGAACTATTATACAGACGACATGTTAAATAAATCGTGTGCGATAACAGTATTGGCATACGATTATTTCACGCAAGCCGTGTGCGATAAGTCAACAACACACACTACTAAGCTACCTTAACCGTGTGTGATGTCTCAACAATGCACATGGATATACGGAGTACTACCTAAATCGTGTGCGATGTCCCAACAACACACACGGTTAAAATAGCTTTACCGCCATACCCATATCTCATTTGTACAATATATTAATATTTTCTAACAAAATGCTTGCGAGGAAACGATATATATACATACATAAGGAAAATAACTTCTACAATAATCCTATACTACTACTCGTCGGAATCGGAGATGCAGATTATCTCCACATTCTCCTTGCCAGAGGCCTCGGCATCATTGGATGTGTGCGCTCTCTTCTTCCAGCTTCTTGGCAATGGACTCTTCTACCACGGCGATGCCCTTGTAGTATGTCCTCGTTGTCCTCCTCGGCATGCTCGGCCTCGCGCACAGCCTCTGTGGCCTACTCGGCCTCGCGCTAAGCCAACTCCCGCGGCTCGAGAAACGCCTCGGCCTCGCGCTCAGAGAAATCCTCCGGCGTCGCCGTCGCCGCGTCCTCGTCGATCTCCGAATTCGCCTCCTCCTTCTCCTCCTTCAGACACGCGTGCTCCACGCGGCGACGACGCGTGGGCGGGGAGGAGTTTCCGGAATCCGAATACGGGAGGAGTTCCCGGAAACCTACGCTCAAGCTCATCACAACGCACAAGTCAAAGCCATATCCTTGGTAGGTTCCGTAGTCTAAACCTTGGCAACATCTAGACTCCATTAGATCTAAACCTTGGCCACATCATGACATGCATGCATGATACACTACAGGAATGGGGATCTATGCCGACGGCCAAACCCTGTGCCGACGGTTTTTTATCGGGGCCGTCGGCATAGGTCCCGACGAGGCCAGCCCGTCGACAAAGCCGTCGGCATAGGATATGCCGTCGGCATAGATTTGGTACAGGGGCTGTGCCGACGGCTTTGCCCTCGGCATAGGTAAGTCGTAGGCATAGCTCTTTTCCCCTATTTTTCATATAATATGGAATAATTCATATCTTTAAATTCATAAATCGAAATTTAACAAATAAAATGTCTAAATCGATTAGAAAAATTAGAGGAATCCAAATATGACATCCATTTCATCTTTTTCTTCATTTATATGAATTTTTGCAACATATTTATGGTACTTTCTTGTTTAAAAAGTCATTTTGGCACTTAAAAATTGGAAAATGATATGTATAATAATATTTTAAAAATTGTTTTTGGCAACAATGTTTGCCATACCAAGACACACCTATGTGTCAAATGTGGACACTTTATCACAAATCATGGCACGACGGCCATTTTGACCATCTTTTTCAAAAAAAATAAAAGAAAGTGAAAATACTCAAAAAATGAAATCCTTTGGCATGTACTCCTTTTATGTGCACTAGTTGATAGGGAAAATGATAAACATTATTTTTGACAATGTTTCCAAAAAAATTCTTCACAAAAAGTTGTATCATCTATAAACATGTACAAGCAAAAAGTTGGTTTCCCATGTGCCTATGTCCCAACCAAACACAATCAAGCAAAAAATTCCACTGGCCTACCCCCTTTCGACGCCGTTCACGGGGGTAGATGAAAACGCTAGGGTTTTTCCAGCAGATCTAGGGTTTCGCCGAAGCGGGGCCCCGGAGCGTCGGAACCCCACCAAAACCTAGGTTGATGCATACCATATGTGTACAAGTGTTGTGGGTGATTCAAATGTCCAAGAATCTACCCCGGTGTGTGACCGGCTTCACCGGCTTCACTTTCTCTCTACCAAGTGTGTGGACTTAGAGGTGAAAGCTCCCACTTCGGACGAAACGGGGGTAATCATGTAAAAACTTGTGATAAAAGTTGGTTTCCCATGTGCCTATGTCCCAACCAAACACAATCAAGCAAAAAATTCACTGGCCTACCCCCTTTCGACGCCGTTCACGGGGGTAGACGAAAACGCTAGGGTTTTTCCAGCAGATCTAGGGTTTCGCCGAAGCGGGGCCCCGGAGCGTCGGAACCCCACCAAAACCTAGGTTGATGCATACCATATGTGTACAAGTGTTTTGGGTGATTCAAATGTCCAAGAATCTACCCCGGTGTGTGACCGGCTTCACCGGCTTCACTTTCTCTCTACCAAGTGTGTGGACTTAGAGGTGAAAACTCCCACTTCGGACGAAACGGGGGCAATCATGTAAAAACTTGTGATAAAAGTTGGTTTCCCATGTGCCTATGTCCCAACCAAACACAATCAAGCAAAAAATTCCACTGACCTACCCCCTTTCGACGCCGTTCACGGGGGTAGACGAAAACGCTAGGGTTTTTCCACAAGATCTAGGGTTTCGCCGAAGCGGGGCCCCGGAGCGTCGGAACCCCACCAAAACCTAGGTTGATGCATACCATATGTGTACAAGTGTTTTGGGTGATTCAAATGTCCAATAATCTACCCCGGTGTGTGACCGGCTTCACTTTCTCTCTACCAAGTGTGTGGACTTAGAGGTGAAAACTCCCACTTCGGACGAAACGGGGGCAATCATGTAAAAACTTGTGATAAAAGTTGGTTTCCCATGTGCCTATGTCCCAACCAAACACAATCAAGCAAAAAATTCCACTGACCTACCCCCTTTCGACGCCGTTCACGGGGGTAGACGAAAACGCTAGGGTTTTTCCACAGATCTAGGGTTTCGCCGAAGCGGGGCCCCGGAGCGTCGGAACCCCACCAAAACCTAGGTTGATGCATACCATATGTGTACAAGTGTTTTGGGTGATTCAAATGTCCAATAATCTACCCCGGTGTGTGACCGGCTTCACCGGCTTCACTTTCTCTCTACCAAGTGTGTGGACTTAGAGGTGAAAACTCCCACTTCGGACGAAACGGGGGCAATCATGTAAAAACTTGTGATAAAAGTTGGTTTCCCATGTGCCTATGTCCCAACCAAACACAATCAAGCAAAAAATTCCACTGACCTACCCCCTTTCGACGCCGTTCACGGGGGTAGACGAAAACGCTAGGGTTTTTCCACAAGATCTAGGGTTTCGCCGAAGCGGGGCCCCGGAGCGTCGGAACCCCACCAAAACCTAGGTTGATGCATACCATATGTGTACAAGTGTTTTGGGTGATTCAAATGTCCAATAATCTACCCCGGTGTGTGACCGGCTTCACCGGCTTCACTTTCTCTCTACCAAGTGTGTGGACTTAGAGGTGAAAACTCCCACTTCGGACGAAACGGGGGCAATCATGTAAAAACTTGTGATAAAAGTTGGTTTCCCATGTGCCTATGTCCCAACCAAACACAATCAAGCAAAAAATTCCACTGACCTACCCCCTTTCGACGCCGTTCACGGGGGTAGACGAAAACGCTAGGGTTTTTCCACAAGATCTAGGGTTTCGCCGAAGCGGGGCCCCGGAGCGTCGGAACCCCACCAAAACCTAGGTTGATGCATACCATATGTGTACAAGTGTTTTGGGTGATTCAAATGTCCAATAATCTACCCCGGTGTGTGACCGGCTTCACTTTCTCTCTACCAAGTGTGTGGACTTAGAGGTGAAAACTCCCACTTCGGACGAAACGGGGGCAATCATGTAAAAACTTGTGATAAAAGTTGGTTTCCCATGTGCCTATGTCCCAACCAAACACAATCAAGCAAAAAATTCCACTGACCTACCCCCTTTCGACGCCGTTCACGGGGGTAGACGAAAACGCTAGGGTTTTTCCACAGATCTAGGGTTTCGCCGAAGCGGGGCCCCGGAGCGTCGGAACCCCACCAAAACCTAGGTTGATGCATACCATATGTGTACAAGTGTTTTGGGTGATTCAAATGTCCAAGAATCTACCCCGGTGTGTGACCGGCTTCACCGGCTTCACTTTCTCTCTACCAAGTGTGTGGACTTAGAGGTGAAAACTCCCACTTCGGACGAAACGGGGGCAATCATGTAAAAACTTGTGATAAAAGTTGGTTTCCCATGTGCCTATGTCCCAACCAAACACAATCAAGCAAAAAATTCCACTGACCTACCCCCTTTCGACGCCGTTCACGGGGGTAGACGAAAACGCTAGGGTTTTTCCACAGATCTAGGGTTTCGCCGAAGCGGGGCCCCGGAGCGTCGGAACCCCACCAAAACCTAGGTTGATGCATACCATATGTGTACAAGTGTTTTGGGTGATTCAAATGTCCAATAATCTACCCCGGTGTGTGACCGGCTTCACCGGCTTCACTTTCTCTCTACCAAGTGTGTGGACTTAGAGGTGAAAACTCCCACTTCGGACGAAATGGGGGCAATCATGTAAAAACTTGTGATAAAAGTTGGTTTCCCATGTGTCTATGTCCCAACCAAACACAATCAAGCAAAAAATTCCACTGGCCTACCCCCTTTCGACGCCGTTCACGGGGGTAGACGAAAACGCTAGGGTTTTTCCAGCAGATCTAGGGTTTCGCCGAAGCGGGGCCCCGGAGCGTCGGAACCCCACCAAAACCTAGGTTGATGCATACCATATGTGTACAAGTGTTTTGGGTGAATCAAATGTCCAAGAATCTACCCCGACGAACTGTGCCGACGGCACAGGTGAAATCCTTTGGCGACCGAAGGCTGGTGGGCCTGGGCGGCCGGCCTCGGGTCAAGCTCCGCCTCCCGTCCTCAAGCGGATCAACGACGGAGGGGGCGTCCTCACGGCCTCCCATCGACCGCCTCCAGCACCTGCTCCGTTCGTGCCGCAGGTTTCCTGCCGTCGCGGCCAAGTCGCCGCCGTCCTCGCCGCGCTCCAGCCCAGTCAAATGACCTACATATTGTCATCCCCGTGTCATAGTTTGTGATAATGTGGTCATATTTGACACATAGGTGTGTCTTGTTATGACAAACAATGTGTGATAGTTTGCTCTAATTTTGAAAGTAACTCAAATTTGAACTACAATTGTGTGATAGTTTGCTCTAATTTTAAAAAATGCGACCCCTTTCGATGAATAGACACGACGACTATTTTGACCATTTTTGTTTTGAAATAATAGCAGTAGTTGATAGGATGAACAACATGCATCTTTTCTTCTTTTTGCTGAACAAGTCACGATTTAATTAAACCACCATGTCTTGGTCCAAGCTAGGATGATCGGACGGCCCCCAATATCCTTAAACAAGCACACAATCTGTGTGCTCCCTGTGTGCTCGCTCCTGATTGGCTGAGGCACAGCCACCACGCACGCACGCATAGAAATCGCTAAACCAGGCACGCACGCACCACACAATCCGTCGTCCTCCTCGTCATTATCTCTCTCGCCTCTCAGATCCGATCCCCACCTCCGCCCCACCGACAAGTCCCTCTGCTACCTCGGCGGCGAGACCCGGATCGTGGCCGTGGACCGCACCGCCACCCTCGCCGACGTCCACGCTCCCTGCTCGCCGGCAACCCAACGAGGACCTCGACTCGCTCATCTCCGTCTCCACCGACGAGGACCTCGACAACTTCGTCGACGAGTACGACCGCGTCGCCGCCAACTCCTCCTCCGGGTCCGTCTCCTCCCGCACCTCCCGGATCCGCCTCTTCCTCTTCCTCGCCAAGCCCGAGTCGTCCTCCTCCCCTCCCATCCCACCCCCTCGGCGACGTCGGGAGCGGCGCGAGGCCGAGGCGCATCTGCGGCCGTCACGAGCGGCGGGAGGCTGAGGCGCATCTGCGGCCGTCGCGAGCGGCGGGAGGCCGAGACGCAAGGCGACACGGGATTAAGGCGCGACGGCGCTGCGGTGGCCTCCCTCGCCGGCGCCGCGTGCAGTGGCCAAGAGCCGGCGCGCGGTTCCGTCGAGGATGGCGACTGTGGTGACTTCCGGCGACGGAGAAGACGGCGGTGCAGCGACGGTGCCCTCGCACGCCACCTCGCTATGCGGCGGTCCCTGACGATTTAGGCATCGTCGCGGACGCGCCTCTCTAGCAGCGGCGTCGCCGGTACGGCCCGAAGCTCGCCACGCCTCTCCACTGCATCAACCGCCGCGGCTGCCCCGTCCCCAGCGCGTCCCTAGCCTGTCCCCGGCGAGGGATGGCGGGGATATTTTTTTACAGCATATGTACAGGCTATACCGACGGCAAAGCCGTCGGCGCAGGTGCTGCCAGCGCCGCTCGCCGTCGTGGGACCCACGTTCACTGTGCCGACGACCCGTATGCCGACGGTCCCTTTTGGCCGTCGGCAGAGCCTGTGCCGACGGCTTTGTCCTATGCCGACGGCTGGGTGACCTGTGCCTACGGGCATCTATCCCGACGACCCTGTGCCGACGGCGGCCGTCGGCATAGGGGTGTGCCGACGGCATAGTGGCCTGTACCGACGGTTAGAAGCCGTCGGCATAGAGGCTGATTCCTGTAGTGATAGTGTGTGACGTACAATTATTTTATTCCCTGATGATCATCGAGTCAACTCCAACTGCAGTTTACACTGAATCTTAGATGCCATGCACCAACCCCAGATATGGATGGATCACATCTCGGCGATTTCGTTGCTCGTGGGAGGCCATGTGATGGCTATGGGGCTGGTCACCGTGTGCTCGCCGTCGCTCCACTCGATCGACCCGAACGAGTACTTCTCGGTGACACCCTCGGCGGTCTCCGGCTCGAAGGTGATCGCGTTAATCCGGCCGGTTCCGGTACGGCCACCAATCAGGGAACCGGATCTGCTTCTGCCTTACCGTCGCACGCACGCCGGGCGGGCTGGTGATCCTGGGGCTGTACGTGGGCGTTAGGTTGTCGCCGACGTTGGTCACGCGGCGGTATTGCGTGACCGCGCGTTTGTCCGAGCCGAAGACCACCGAGAAGGCCGGGTAGTTAATTGGAACTCTTGTCTTTCGTGCGCTCCGAGTGCTCCGAGCAGTTGGTCACCGATCCGTCCCCCGTGAAGATGGCCACCTGCTCGGCGGTGTAGCCGAGCGCGCACATGAAGGAGATGTACTCGTCGCTGCCGGCGTCGTAAACCAGGCCCGGGTTGGCGGCGCGGTTCGGGTCCACGTGGCCTGCCCCACGGCGAACGGCGTCGACGCCTTGCCAGTGGACATGTCGCCGATGACGGCGCCGGAGCTGTCCACGTTATACGCGGTGGTCATCAGGGCGGACTTGATCGCCGCCGGGCTCCACGTCGGATGCGCCTGCTGGAGCATCGCGGCGATGCCGCTCACGTGTGGGCACGACATGGAGGTGCCTGAGAGGATGTTGTATTTCACTCGCCTCGTGTCGCTCTTGAGAGTCGACGGCGAGTTGGCGCCTGTCCAAGCGGCTAGGATGTTAACGCCCGGGGCAGTCACGTCCGGCTTGAGGATCTCCATGGCATGCCGGTTCGGGCCGCGGCTAGAGAAGCTCGCCATTCTAGGGGAAGGTGGTGTGCTCTTGCCGCCGATGACGGTGCCGCGGGACACGATCGTCGCCACCGGGGACGGATCTGCTAATATGTACCTAATTATTTTCACAGCGGCCGCAAACCTGACCGACGTGGCTGGGAGGACATGGGCGACGCCATGACGTCCTCGCCGGCACCCATGAGGCTTGCGAGGATTAATCCAACACCACCGGCTATCTTGACCGCCTCTCCTTTCGCTGCACTGTTCCCACCTGCGCACAGGACAATCTTTCCGGCGACCTTTCTGGCATCGAGTTTCCCAGCTTTACAGTTGTAGAGCCCACTTGCCGGCCATAAACCAATGGTATTTTGGTCACGCCAAGCGGGGCGTCGGTGTAGAGCGACGTGCCCGTGTAGGTCTCATTGTTGCCGAGAACTACGTCCACCGGGAACTGACGGTTGATGGTTGACGCGCCTACCGTCAGGATCCACGGCGCGGTGTTCGCGACGGTGGCCTCCGAGGGGCCGCTATTACCCGCGGAGGCGGAGACGAGGATGCCCTTGCGGACGGCTCTGAACGCGCCCACGGCGGTCGGGTCGGCCCACAAGTCACCGTCGCCGCTACCAATCGAGATGGAGATGATGTCTACGCCGTCGGCGATGGCCGCCTCGTACCCCGCCAGGACGTCGTCGGAATTGCACGAGCCGTTCCAGCACACCTTGTAGGCGGCGATCTTCGCGCTCGGGGCCATGCCCACGGCTTCTCCTCTGGGGTAGTCGAAAAAGGAGGCGCCGGAGACGGCAGAGCCGGCGGCGGTGGAGGCTGTGTGCGTGCCGTGCCCCTCGGTGTCGAGCGGCGACCTCGACATCACCCCGCTCTTCTCGTCGATCCTCCCGTGCTTGGCCTCGTACGCGTCGCAGAAGAACTTGGCGCCGACGAGCTTGTTGTTGTAGTAGGCCGAGGCGTTGAAGGATTGGGTCGAGACGCAGCCGCCGCGGAACTCGGAAAGCGGCGGCGGCAGCGACGGGTCGGCGGCGAAGGACGCGCGTTCGATCGGGTACACTCCGCTGTCGAGCAGACCGATGACGACGCTCCTGGCGCCTTTGGACGCCGGGAGCAGCCCGGACGAGGGTGAGAGGCCGAGGAAGGATGGCGTGAGCGTGGTGTGCGGCCGATAGACCTGCTGGGCACGACGGCGAGCACGGAGCGCTGGGACGCGAGGTGAGCGGCCTGGCGCTCCGTGAGGCGCGCCGAGAAGCCCGTGGCGGCGTGGGCGTAGGAGTAGAGCACCCTCGGCGCTGGGCTGGACATGTCGAGGGGATATGGTCACGCAGAAAGGAGGCGTATGCTCGGGCAGTGAGAAGCCCGTGGCGGGGCGGCGGCTGCGCCGCGTGCGCATGCGCGACATGCACGATGTAGGAGGACGTAGCCTCCGTCTCGAGCTCCTCCGCCGTGGCCTGCGCGGTGGCGACTAGGGCGAGCAAGAGGCATAGGGCCGTGAGTGGTCTGGGCGCCATGGGTGCACACTGCGGCAGGACAGGACATATGCTCTCTCTGGTGTGTGCAATGCAATAGCATGGATGCAGTGGGGCGTATAAGTAGGCGACCGCGCGAGTAGATTTTCGCGCCAGGAGCAGTTGGCCGGTCTTGATCTGAAAGGTTTCTTCTAGTGCAGGAGGCATGGCGCGATGCGTGGATCTCGTGCTGCTTATTACATGACTGACGAATCAAAAATGTTACTTAACGGTTGCAGTCGCATTATCATCGCAGCAAGTCGTACCAATGGCGCTCGGCGACAAATAGAGTACTCTCAGCTTGTTTGGCAATTAACGGGAAAAGGCATGAGAGTTTAGAGGAGGGAGTTGGTGAAGGGATTTGGCATGGGACTTTGTTATTCAGTCCCAACTAGCATGCTGGCCCTCGCAAATGCGAGGGGCAACATCTGAAAGTGTCTAAAACATGTATGCATTGTTTCTTACATACTGATAGTATGTGTTTATGATTAATATGCTTCTGTAGTCACGATAAATTTTATGGTATGTAAAAATATCATTGTATGGGAGAACTCTTTCAGTTATATATAATTTATGGGCAAATGATTTTATCAAGATATAGAATTCATATATCAATGACCTTATGCAATTTTTGTACTTGGCGATATATATTCATCAATTCCAAGAACTAAGTTCACATGGAAAGGTAGCATGTAGTTTCTATTAAAAGTTACATCGGTGATCGGTTGGCGTAGATGTTATGTTGATTTACAGTTACCAAACTAAAGTTGATGTCTAGTTAATTATTAGGATATCACCAGATGACGTCTAGTTATAGCTACTGAAATATTGTAATCGTGTTATATTATTATAAATAACCATGGGATTAATTGCCAGATGATGATAAATACAATTATGAACATATAATAGTTTTGCATGTTAATGTAAGCTTCAAGAGATCAATGTATTTACAAAAAGGATTTTGTTAGCAAAGTGGAGAAAATATTATTGTTTACATGTAGGGAAACTACACAGTGAGCTTTTTGCTTTATTTTGTCCAAATCAATGTTATCTCTCATTTACTCAAATACTCAACACCATCTATAATTTATTCTCTCATAGGTAGTTGCACATAAGTATTAGATAAGTACGAAGAACTAATCGAGCTCAATGGGACTCAAAGTGATGAATAATGTTAGAGCCTATTAGTGATTTGAATGTTGGAGGGTCAATTATGGAGCGGCATGGAGTTGACCACACCAGCCACGATGGGCCAATGATTTCATCAAGATACGGAATTCATATATCAATGACCTTATGCAGTTTTTGTACTTGGTGATATATATTCGATTAATTCAAAGAACTAAGTTCACATGGAAAAGGTAGCATGTAGTTTTCATTAAAAGTTACATCGGTGATCGGTTGGCGTAGATGTTATATCGATTTACAGTTACCAAAACTAAAGTTGATGTCTAGTTATTGTTAGGATATCACCGGATGACGTCGAGTTATAGCTACTGAAATATTGTAATCATGTTATAATATTATAAATAACCATGGGATTATTGTCAGATGATGATAAATACAATTATGAACATATAATAGTTCTTGCATGTTAATGGTAAGCTTCAAGAGATCAATGTATTTACAAAACATAGCGGAGAAAATATTCTTGTTTACATGTAGGGAAACTACACAGTGAGCTTTTTTTGCTTTATTTTGTCCAAATCAATGTTATCTCTCATTTACTCCCTTGGTTATGAAATACTCAACACCATATATAATTTATTCTCTCGTAGATAGTTGCACATCAGTATTAGATAAGTATGAAGAACTAATCAAGCTCAATGGGACTCAAAGTGATGAATAATGTTAGAGCCGATTAGTGATTTGAACACTGGAGGGTCAATGTGTTTTCCTATTAGACAAGTATATGGAATTAATTTTTTATCACTAGACCGGACCTATGATCTTTTTATGGATCTACACAAGTTACATGGACTAAATTTTTACCGATGAATCTATGGTAGAAGGCATCTACGGTGTTTAGTTTCATTCGGTTCCTAACCAGATTAGGCCTTTCGTACTAAACGATTGTAAGGAGTTTGTTGAGAAATGAGAAAGTTGAAAATGTCAACAAAAAAATACCGATGAATCATTGCTCGCACATAGTATTACACCACTACTCGAAACTTTAATTCTAAGCTGGATGTTTCCTCTTAGATTAATATCTCAGACACCAAGTTAATATTTATTTATTTTCTTGCCTTTTTATAAGTAAGCTATGAATAGAGAAACGATGGATTACAACACTCCAACAATTTGGTTTGCGAGTTGTGATAATTTGCATTTGGTCCACATTTTTTGCATCTTCACAAGTAAGGTGCATTTATCTATATTCTAGTAGGAGTACATACTATTTAAAATCCACATGTTTCGTTTGTCAAAATATTTTTTTTATGTTCCTCCTAATATATGAAATCTCTTGATTTCTCCCAAAACACGTCACTTTAGATATCGAATATGCCAACAAATTGTTATTTTTAAACTACTTTATGTCAATACTATCATCGCTTTAGATGTAGGTGGCGCCTACTAAACACTATTTAAAATATTATTTTCCATGTGATATTACTCAGGTAGTTTTCGATATAAATATAGACATATGTATTCTTATTTAAAATATTTAACATACATTGACATTCAAAATAGTGAGGAATTGACTGCATGTAGTTGTAAACGGCTAAGTCTTAGTGAGGTTGTGGGAGAGTGTGATGACGTGGGACACACGTTCGTTGGGAGACCCCAAGAGGAAGGTATGAACCAGTGCAGCAGCAAGTTTCCCTCAGTAAGATACCAAGGTTATCAGATCCAGTAGGAGCAAGAAGCACTTCTGAAGGTTGTCAACGGTGCCAGAAAAGTACTTGCGTGTGAAAGGGAGTTCGGCTGTTGACGTGGAACCTGCACACAACACAATCAAACTACTTTGCCCCAACGAAGCAGGAAGGGTGTCAATCTTCCTAGCTTGCTGAAAACAAAGGATTAAACGTATGGCGTGGAAAATAGTGTTTAATTGCAGAGAATGAAAAGGAACAATGATTGCAGTTGGTTGTATTATCAGTGTAAAAGAATGGACCGGGGTCCACAGTTCACTAGTGGTGTCTCTCCATAAAAGATAACTAACATGCTGGGTGAACAAATTACAACTGGGCAATTGACAAAATATTGAGCGCGTGACAATGCATATATATGACATGATGATTACTATGATATTCATGTGGGCATTACGACAAAATACATAGACCGTTATCCAACAGCGTCTATGACTAATAATCCACCTCCAGGTTGTCATACCGAGTTCCCCGTTGATATTAAGTTGCAAGCAACGGATAATCGCATTAAGTAATGTGCGTAATGTAAACAAATGCATTAGACCTAACGCGCACCCTTAAGCTAAGCATCGGTTATTTTATCCCTAGTGGCAACAGCACATCCACAATCTTATAAGTTGCTGTCACTCTCCCAGATTACCGGAGACATGAACCCACTATCTAGCATAAATACTAACTCTTGGAGTTACAAGCATCTACTTGGCCAAAGCATCTACTAGTAACAGAAAGCATGCAAGATCATAAATAACATATAAGATAGATTGACAATCAACTTGACATAGTATTCAATATTCATCGGATCCCAGCAAACACAACATGTAGCATTACAATAAGATGATCTTGATCATGATAGGCAGCTCACAAGATCTAAACATGATAGCATAAAGTGGAGAGACAACCATCTAGCTACTGCTATGGACCCGTAGTCCAAAGATTAACTACTCACGCATCACTCCGGAGGCAGGCATGGTGATGTAGAGCCCTCCGGTGATGATTCCCCTCTCCGGCAGGGTGCCGGGAAGAGATTCAGAACTCTCCCGAGCTAGGGTTGACGACGGCGGCGGCTACGGAACTTTTCGTAGATGGAGGCTCGGGTGTCTAGGGTTTTCCCGCGAAGATGAATAAATAGGCGAAAGGGCGGCGGCTGGAGCGACCCGAGGGGCCCACACCCCGCCACGGCGCGGTTGGAGGGAGGGCCGCGCCTCCCTAGGGTGTGGCACCCTCCTCGGTCGCCTCCGTCTCTCCTTCGGACTTCGTGTACGTGTTGGAAAAATAGGAGGTCCTGTCCAGGTTTCGTCCAATTCTGAGAATATTTCGAGAACATCTTTTCTGAAATACAAAAACAGCAGAAAACAGGAACTGGCACTGTGGCATCTTGTTAATAGGTTAGTCCCAGAAAATGCATAAAAATGCTATGAAGTGTATGTAAAACATGTAACAATTGGTATAATATCAACATGGAACATCAGAAATTATAGATACGTTTGAGACGCATCAAGTATCCCCAAGCTTAGTTCTACTCGTCCTCGAGTAGGTAAAACGATAAAAACAAAATAATTTCTGAGGTGACATGCTACCATCATAATCTTGATCAAATAGTATTGTAAAGCACATGTGAAAGGACAAGGATGTCGCCTAGAGGGGGGTGAATAGGCGATTAAAACTTTTCCGGTTTAGGCTTGATAATTGCGGAATAAAACTATGTGTTTAAATTAACAAGCCAACTACCTAAATAAACTAGGCTCACCTATGTGCACCAACAACTTATGCTAAGCAAGACAAGCAACAAGGTGATAGCAATATAGAATACTTCAAGCACGAAGGCTATCACAATGTAAAGTGCATAAGTAAAAAGCTCGGGTATAGAAATAACCGAGGCACGCGAAGACGATGATGTATTCCCGAGTTCCTCCTTGTTAAGGGAGTACGTCTCGTTGGAGAGGTGTGAACCAACACAATGGTTCAACAACCACAAAGGTTTCACCTTCTTCTCCGATGAACCGCACCACAAAGGTTTGTTTCACCTTCCACTATCGGTATTCCTTCGAGGCGGAATCCGGAGCCTTTCAACAACAATCCGAGGCACAACCCACAATGGGATTGGGGGCTCCCGAACGGCTTTCAACAAGTGACCACAAAGGTCCAACCACCACACGGGCGTCTAGGGTCCAAGGACCCAAGAGTAACAAGCTCACAAACTTTCAACTTCCACGAATCCTCGTGGAGAGCACACCGATGCACCAAATGCAAAAGGCAAGAGCACAAGTGCTCAAATTCTTCACTCTCAAATTCCAACAAAGCAACAAATGCTTATGGGGAATAAGAGAGGAAGAACAAAGAGGAGATGCACCAAGAACTCCAAGATCAAGATCTACTAGGTTCCCCTCACTTAGAGGGGAAATCGATCGGTGAAAACGTAGATCAAGATCACCTCTCACTTTCCCTCAAATATGAGCAAGAACCATGGGAGGGATTGAGAGGAAGAGCAAGATTTCAAGTGTCAACAATAGAGGATAAGAGAGGAGAAAAACTTGCACTAGAGTTATCTAAACCGTTGGGGAAGAAACCTTTTTATATGCACTCTGGAAAAATAACCGTTGGAAGAGAAAAAGAGCAGCGCAGGAAAAAGGAGCTGGCCCGGCCTGCCAGCCGGCCTGGGCCGGCCTGAGGGCCGGCCAGGCGAGCGAGGCAGCAGAGCGAGCTAGCTGGTCAGGAGCACGACGAGCGAAGTCGATCGAAGGAAAAAACACAGCGAGCGAGCAGGCCACGCTCGGCCTGGGAAGAGCAGCGAGCGAGCAGGCCACGCATGGGCTCGCCCGAGCAGAGCAGCGAGCTGGGCCATGGGCCGCGATGCTCAGGGAGCTGGGGCGCTCCGGCCTGGGCCGGCCTGGCAGCCGGCTTGTGGGCCGATGCGGCCGGCCTGTGGCCCGGCCTGGGCCGGCCTGGCAACCGGACAGCAGCCCGAGGCTTCCGGCCTGGGCCGGCCAGCAGCCCGATGCGCCCAGCCTGTGCTCCGGCCTGGGCCGGACAGGGAGCCGGCCCGCGCAGAAATAAACTTCATAAAATCATATCTTTTCAAATAAAATTCCAAATGCGATGAGACCAACTTTGTTGGAAAGATAACGACGAATGTTTTCCAACACCGAGAACGCAGCAAGTTTTCCATCCGGACTCCAATTTCGATGATCTTTGGTTTGTTGGAATCGCAATGAGGAGCATTACAAGATCATGCATAGAAACATCATAGTCCATCATGTGAGGAGGAAATCAAATGTAGAGAGGTAAAACCTCTCTATAAAAAGATGAACCGGCAAAACCTCCAAAACCGAAAACGCAACAAGTTGTCAATACGAAATCCGTTTTCGGTGAACTAGATCTTGGTATGGAGATGAACACAAGCTCTAAATTCTCACATGGATAAAAGCCAAATAAGAACCAAGAAAGATGATATACCAAGTATGCAAAGGTTTGAGCTCTCCACAAAGATGCGATCAAGTTACTCACTTGAGAGCCTCTCTTGATAGTACGCAGTCTATCCTATAACCCGGTCTCCCACTAACATCATGAGACCGGTAAAATAGAAAACCTATCAAGATCATACCTTTGCCTTGCGCATTCCACTTGAGCTCGATGATGACGATCTTGACTCTCTCAAGATGGAACACCTTTCTTGATTGTGCTTGCTAGCACATGCTTGATGAAGACTTCCCAAATACTCCCCCATAAACCATTATGGGAGAGCCTCGCTAAGCTCCGTTTCACAAAGATGATGTCTTGAATCCTTCAAGACATACTTGCAATATGCTCCACTCTACACATGACCATTCTTCATATAAACCCTTGAATAGAGCATTGGTCATCATGCAATCTTCTAGAGTCCAACACATGAACTCCAATCTTCTTTATGGACAAGATCTATAAAGATATCTCAATGCAAACATTAGTCCATAAGGATTGTCATTAATTACCAAAACCACGCATGGGGCAACACATGCACTTTCAACATGTTATGAATGAAGTGATCAAGGTCAATGATCTATAGTTTGCTAGCAAGTAGATAATGAGCAAACAACTGAATCATATAAGCAAAAACTTTTCATGAATAGTACTTTCGAGACAAGCATCAAAGAGTTTTGCATAAGAGTTAACTCATAAAGCAATAGATTCTAAGTAAAAGGTATTTAACCAACACAAAGAAAGATTTAATCTTCAGCAATTGCTTTCAACTTTCAACATATATATCTCATGGATATTTGTCAACACAAAGCAATATAATAAGCGCAATATACAAGCATATAAAAATTGTTGCACCAAAGTTGACACTAGTGTTTGCTTCTGAGATAGAAAGAAGTAGGAAAACTGACTCAACATAAAAGTAAAAGAAAGTCCATTCGCAGAGGGAAACATGGATTAAATCAAGTGCTAGAGCTTTTTAAGTTTTTAAAATCATAAAGAGAGTAAAAATAAGTTTTGGGAGGTGTTTGTTAATTGTCAACGAATCAGAAAATAGAAAAGTACAATATGACCCCGGCCAACCAGACTTTTAAGAGCGGCTCCCATGAAGGACGTTATTTCTACCAGCAAGGCAGATCATCCCTCTTCTCTTTTGTTTACACATGCAGATATTTCACTGTTTGTCATTGCTTGACTGATAAATCAGGGCAAAAATGTGAAGAGAATTAAGCGGTTAAATTTGTAATTAATTGGGACTGGGCACCCCATTTGCCAGCTATTTTTGCAAAATTAATGGATAAGCGGATGTATATGCCTCTAGTCCGGTGGTAAAGTCTGTTTGACAGTTGACATAAAGACATCCACCCGTCCTCATGAGCTTGGTAAACATTGACACAAAAAGGAGTAATAATTTTTGAATAGTTTAAAGGTAGCACATGAAAAATTTACTTGGAGTGGCAAGGAAATACCACATATAGGTAGTTATGATGGACACAGATGGCATGGATTTTGGCTCAAGGTTTTGGATGCAGGAGAAGCATTCCCTCTCAGTGCAGAGTTTAGGCTAGTAAGGTTATTTGAAACAAACACAGGATATAAACCGACACAGCAAGACTTATATGAAAACATATTGCAAGCATTATAAGACTCTACACTGTCTTCCTTGTTAACCAAACCCTTTTACTAGAAAATATCTAGACCTTAGAGATACCAATCATGAAAACCAAATTTCAACGAGCTTTACGGTAGTTCTTCATTAATAGGTTTTAACTACATGATACAAAAGGTTAAACATGAACTACTTGATAACTCAAAACAATTGACAAGTATCAAATTATCCAAGACAGTGATCTACAAGAAATGTAAGCTTTTTCCATTATACCATCTACCACATGCAGCATTTTCTGTTCCAACCTAACACCAATCAACTTATTTCAACATAAACTCTCCAAACAATTATAAGTGAAGCAAGAGAGTACTTTCTTTAAAAGAACTAACAGCTCAGAATAAGAGATGCATGCAAAACAGGAGCTAAAAGCATAGCAATAGCTAGATAAGAATACTCAACAAGTATAAGTGAAGAATAGGAATATTCATATGAAAAAGCGGAGCATGTCTCTCTCCCAATCAAGAATGTCAGGGTCCAATCAAGTTGACCAAAAGAAAAATAAAATACTGAAAATAAAAGCACACAGATGCTCCAAGTAAACCACATATGATGTGAAAGAATTAAAATATAGTTTCACTAGAGATGACCTGATAAGTTGCTGATGAAGAAGGGGATGCCTTGGGCATCCCCAAGCTTAGACGCTTGAGTCTTCTTGAAATATGCTGGGGTGATCCATGGGAGCATCCCCAAGCTTAAGCTCTTCACTCTTCTTGATCACATTATATCATCCTTCTCTCTTGACCCTTGAAAACTTCCGTCACACCAAACTCAGAGTAATTCTCATTAGAGGGTTAGTGCACAATCAAAAACTCACATGTTCTATAAGGACACAAACATGACCGTTACTTTTAACATTAACTACCACCACTGATGTTATGTGAAGCTCTTCACCCTTAAAAACAATTCCACTCAACACTAGTAAAAGAGAGAATGCGAAAAATAAAAGACAGAATCTGTCTAAACTGAACAGTCTGTAAAGACGAATTTTTTCGAGGCACTTACGTTGCTCAGATCGAAAAAATCAAAACTAACGAAAGATGCGTACATATCTGAGGATCACGCAAAAAAATTTGCAGATTTAAATAATTTTTCTGTGATTTTACAGAAGTAAAACGGTGAACAGCAGAAATCTGTTCCTACGCAGAAATCTAAATCTAGCATCATCTTCCTATTAGAGGATCCACTTGGCACAACAATGCGATAAAATAAATATACAAAAGAATTGTTACTGAAGTAAACAACTCCTTGACTCAAAAAGAAAAGAAAAATTGCAGAAATAAAATCATGGGTTGTCTCCCATAAGCGCTTTTCTTTAACGCCTTTCAGCTAGGCGTAGAAAGTAAGAATCAAGTGTTTCCAAATGAAGAAGCATCAATAGAAAGGTTGGAAGTTTTCTCAACAATGCATTGTATCATATATATAAGTTTCAGAAACTCCTCTTTCATTACTTTTAGGCACACTGATACGTCTCAAACGTATCTATAATTTCTGATGTTCCATGTTGATATTATACCATTTGTTACATGTTTTACATACACTTCATATCATTTTTATGCATTTTCTGGAACTAACCTATTAAAAAGATGCCACAGTGCCAGTTCATGTTTTATGCTATTTTTGTATTTCAGAAAAGCTGTTCTGAAAATATTCTCGGAATTGGACGAAACCTGGACAGGACCTCCTATTTTTCCAACACGTACACGGTGTCCAAGGGAGAGACGGTGGCGACCGAGGAGGGCGCCACACCATAGGGCGGCGCGGCCCCACCTCCAACCGCGCCGTGGTGTGGTGTGGGCCCCTCGGGTCGCTCTAGCCGCCGCCCTTTCGCCTATTTATTCATCTTCGCGGGAAAACCCTAGATACCCGAGCCATTATCCACGAAAAGTTCCAGATACGCCGTCGCCGTCAACCCTAGCTCGGAGGGTTCAGAAGCTCTTCCGGCACCCAGCCGGAGAGGGGAATCATCACCGGAGGGCTCTACATCACCATGCCTGCCTCTGGAGTGATGCGTGAGTAGTTCATCTTTGGACTACGGGTCCATAGCAGTAGCTAGATGGTTGTCTCTCCACTTTATGCTATCATGTTTAGATCTTGTGAGCTGCCTATCATGATCAAGATCATCTTATTGTAATGCTACATGTTGTGTTTGTTGGGATCCGATGAATATTGAATACTATGTCAAGTTGATTATCAATCTATCTTATATGTTATTTATGATCTTGCATGCTTTCTGTTACTAGTAGATGATTTGGCCAAGTAGATGCTTGTAACTCCAAGAGTTAGTATTTATGCTAGATAGTGGGTTCATGCCTCCGGTAATCTGGAAGAGTGACAGCAACTTCTAAGATTGTGGATGTGCTGTTGCCACTAGGGATAAAATAACCGATGCTTAGCTTAAGGTGCGCCGTTAGGTCTAATGCATTTGTTTACATTACGCACATTACTTAATGCGATTATTCGTTGCTTGCAACTTAATACCAACGGGGAACTCGGTATGACAACCTGGAGGTGGATTATTAGTCATAGACGTGTTGGATAACGGTCTATGTATTTTGTCGTAATGCCCACATGAATATCATAGTAATCATCATGTCATATATATGCATTGTCATGCGCTCAATATTTTGTCAATTGCCCAGCTGTAATTTGTTCACCCAGCATATTAGTTATCTTTTATGGAGAGACACCACTGGTGAACTGTGGACCCCGGTCCATTCTTTTACACTGATAATACAACCAACTGCAATCATTGTTCCTTTTCATTTTCTGCAATTAAACACTATTTTCCACACCATACGTTTAATCCTTTGTTTTCAGCAAGCCGGTGAGATTGACAACCTCACTGTTTCGTTGGGGCAAAGTAGTTTGATTGTGTTGTGTGCAGGTTCCAGGTCATCTCTTCCAATGATAGACCCACTTCCCACCGTATATCATTTAATGTAAACTTAGGGAGAAGCATGATGAAATAGAAAGAAAGTAAACCGAAATAAGGTAAATGCAAGTAACTATTTTTTTTTTGTGTTTTTGATAAATAAAGCAAATAAGACTAGATAAAAATAAACTAAGCAAGACAATAACAAAGTAAAGAGATTGGAAGCGTGAAACTCCCCTTGCAGAAATCCTCTTGCTCCCCGGCAACGGCGCCAGAAAAATGCTTGATGACGTGGGACACACGTTCGTTGGGAGACCCCAAGAGGAAGGTATGAAGCAGTGCAGCAGCAAATTTCCCTCAGTAAGATACCAAGGTTATCAGATCCTGTAGGAGCAAGAAGCACTTCTGAAGGTTGTCAACGGTGCCAGAAAAATACTTGCGTGTGGAAGGGAGTTCGGCTGTTGACGTGGAACCTACACACAACACAATCAAACTACTTTGCCCCAACGAAACAGGAAGGGTGTCAATCTTCCTGGCTTGCTGAAAACAAAGGATTAAACGTATGGTGTGAAAAATAGTGTTTAATTGCAGAGAATGAAAAGGAACAATGATTGCAGTTGGTTGTATTATCAGTGTAAAAGAATGGACCAGGGTCCACAATTCACTAGTGGTGTCTCTCCATAAAAGATAACTAACATGCTGGGTGAACAAATTACAGCTGGGCAATTGACAAAATATTGAGCGCATGACAATGCATATATATGACATGATGATTACTATGATATTCATGTGGGCATTACGACAAAATACATAGACCGTTATCCAACAGCGTCTATGACTAATAATCCACCTCCAGGTTGTCATACCGAGTTCCCCGTTGGTATTAAGTTGCAAGCAACGGATAATCGCATTAAGTAATGTGCGTAATGTAAATAAATGCATTAGACATAACGGCGCACCCTTAAGCTAAGCATCGGTTATTTTATCCCTAGTGGCAACAGCACATCCACAATCTTATAAGTTGCTGTCACTCTACCAGATTACCGGAGGCATGAATCCACTATCTAGCATAAATACTAACTCTTGGAGTTACAAGCATCTATTTGGCCAAATCATCTACTAGTAACGGAAAACATGCAAGATCATAAATAACATATAAGATAGATTGATAATCAACTTGACATAGTATTCAATATTTATCGGATCCCAGCAAACACAATATGTAGCATTACAATAAGATGATCTTGATCATGATAGGCAGCTCACAAGATCTAAACATGATAGCATAAAGTGGAGAGACAACCATCTAGCTACTGCTATGGACCCGTAGTCCAAAGATGAACTACTCACGCATCACTCCGGAGGCAGGCATGGTGATGTAGGGTGCCGGGAAGAGGTTCAGAACCCTCCCGAGTTAGGGTTGACGACGGCGGCGGCTACGAAACTTTTCGTGGATGGAGCCTCAGGTGTATAGGGTTTTCCCGTGAAAATGAATAAATAGGTGAAAGGGCGGCGGCTGGAGCAACCCGAGGGGCCCACACCCCACCACGGCGCGGTTGGAGGGGGGCCGCGCCGCCCTAGGGTGTGGCGCCCTCCTCAGTCGCCTCCGTCTCTCTTTCGGACTTCGTGTACGTGTTGGAAAAATAGGAGGTCCTGTCCAGGTTTCGGCCAATTCCGAGAATATTTCCAGAACAGCTTTTCTGAAATACAAAAACAGCAGAAAACGGGAACTGGCACTGTGGCATCTTGTTAATAGGTTAGTCCCAGAAAATGCATAAAAATGCTATGAAGTGTATGTAAAACATGTAACAATTGGTATAATATCAACATGGAACATCAGAAATTATAGATACGGTTGAGACGTATCAGAGTGTTGCGCTCACACGAACACGTCCTCGTGTACCCACGGTGCCGGAAGAGATACTCCGCAACTCGCCCCGTGGGAGGCCGGATTACAGCACGATACGAAAGACAGTAAGCCGGCGCTTTTGAGACCAGACGTCCCAGCCCCTCGTTAGCCCCGTCGGAGGAGGCCGACGACGATTGTTTGAAACCCGGCCAGACTTGGTTGCTCCGGTGTTCTGTTGTCGATATTTGCGAAATCACGTGAAGTCGCCGGATAACGGAAGCAGGAACAGGTTTGATGATAAAAAGTATGGTTATGTTGATAGGTTGCCGATTGTTTGCTTAATTTAATCGGCCATCACATCTCACATATATATGAGGCGGCTGAACTTCCCGTACAAGTTTTGGACTTCTACAAGGATTACAACTGGTATTCTAAGTCGAATTCTATTTCTAGGTTAGGCAAATCTAGGTCGGCTTCGTACTGAACCCGGACTGCAAGCGTCCATCTCCGGCTCTTTTAGAAAGTCACATTTTGTCCTTCCGTTTTGACCTCGAACTTGCCTTCTTTCTACGCTGGAATTGACTTGCCTTCTGGGTCCCTGGGCGTCTCGCATATCTCGAATCCGGCTTGCTGCCAAGTCTCTCTTGATCTGCCACACTTCAGATTTCTTGGTTGTCAATTTTGTCGAGTTACCTGGTTTTACCAGGTTACCTGATCTGCCAGGTTACCTAGATTTGCTGGATTTCTGTCCGAATTCACAACATCCTCCTGTCGACCCGACAAAACTATATCGAAATCAGCTAGTTCTTTTTTTTGCCAGATTTAGATATAGTCTTCAGAAGAGGCCATAGTCGCGTTTTCAGAACTTTAGTCATTTAGATAGTTTTCAGAAGAGGCCATATTTGACTAAAGTTCTAAAGTTCTCTCAAAGCGCCATTTTTGTTAAAAAAAATATGATGGACTCTCACATTCAGCTAGTTCCTTCTTTTCTTTGGCTAGCGTGCATATGGAAGGACTCTACTATACGTGACATTTTTTTTAAGATGATTATACGTGACCTTATGCATGTATGTTGCACCCGTATTGTGCGTAAGGAAATATTTTGATTTCCGAAAAAAGTATAACTAGCTCTATCCCCATTGTTGTGGTGTTGTCTCTAGTGTCATGGTGGAGCAGAGAAGATTTGTACAGAGTATGTGTAGATGGTTGTCCGCGCTAGTGATAGCTGGAAGATGGTACACCTTGTGTTGGGTTCGTGGCTGGAGGTTGACGGTTCTAGTTCCATAATCCGGCGTCGTCATGCGGGGTGCCAGTTCTGAGGTTCGATGGTATGTTCGGGGTCGTGCTGCCCCGGTCTGATTCTTTCAACGGCAAAGGTTTGGATGTCTGAAAATCCGTTGATCGGCGATGGAGGCGGGTCGAGCTTGGTGAAGAGGTGATCTGTCTCTATTCTCTTTACTGGCTGCTACGATGATTATGAAGGAGAGCGTAGGCGTTGGTTTGTCATTATCTTATCTTTTCAGCCGTGTAAGATCTCCTGATGGCACCCGCACCCATTGGGTATGGGTAGAGGTTAACCAAACCCGCACCCGCGTCCTCGTAGTTTAACCATACCCACACCCACACCCACACCCACACCCACACCCGCGTCTGGGTATAGATTTTGTACCATACCCGCACCCGCGTGGGTATTAAAAACACACGGATAAACCCACCAAACAAGTCATTTATCTACAATATATAAGAAAATCATCGACATGTGTGCTCATTCATCCACTGCAAACGGCACACATATATGAAAATAAACAATAAAATAACGCAATGTATATGAAAATGAACAATAAAACAACTCATTCATCCATGCGGAGCTCGTCTCCGCTAGTCTCCATGGCGAGTGGCCGCGGGCGTGGCCGAGCTCGCTACCGTCTCCATGGGAGTGTGAGGGCAGGGAGGTGACGAGGAGACATGGGCGACGACTGCCTGGGAATTGTAAATCAGGCGAAAAATATGTGGCCGCGTGTATCGGAAACATGGGTATGTGGTATGCGGGTATGGGTGCTACTTTACCATAACCGCACCCGCATTACCCACTGGGTACACATTTTTAACCATTTGCTTATACATGGGTAAATTTTTTTACCAAACCCTTACCCTAATGGGTAAGTACCCATCGGGTATGCGGTTAATGGGTACCCATTGACATCGGTAGTAAGATCAATATTTACATTTACGTGGCTTATAATTTTTGAATATTTTATAAATGAGACACGTATTAAAAAAACTACGTCTGAGACTTCTTCATGGGTGGACCCCACACGACCACCGGTGAAGGAGCAAATGTCAACAAGCTTTGAGGCTTGACAGTTTGGTTTACTTGATTTGCAAATTGTGAAGAATTTCGGAAAGAAAAAAAAAAGAAAACTTGAGACGAACGGCACCGATTTCGTATTAGAAACTGAATCCATCACGAAATCAGTCCGCGCCCCTCGATCGCTTCAACAAAAACCGCAGCCCCTCTCGCCCTCGCCGCCATCGCCCGAAACCGCGCGCGTCCGCTCGATTCCTCGCCGCCGACGCCGAGTTCTCCGTCCAGGTGAGCAATCTCGTCCGCCTTCTCGAACCATCTCCCACCCCTTCAGTTCCGCCGTTAGTTAGTTCGGTTTGTCCAGATCTGTCTGTGCTCGGTACCTCCGTTCTGATTATTTAACCGTGTTGATCTGCGCCCCTGGAATCATACTACCCGGAAGTTGTTTTTTGTTTCGTCGAATTGTCAATTGTCTCTGTGGACTTGTCATGAGCCAGGGGGTGTCCCGGTAGACGAGAAAATCTTAGTGTCGTCAGACTACGGTATCAGTTGAGTTGGACTGGTCGGCTTTAGGTGTTTGTTTTTCATAATAACTTATCTACCTGGATGTAGCCAGGAAACAATTTAGCATTCATAGAATTTGATCCCTTTGCATCTTGCTAGACAAACATTGCCTGTACAATTTGATAACATGACTCATGAGTTCTGATCTTTATGCTAGCGAATCCGCTGATCTGCACCGCCACCACAGTTTCAGTGCAAACATGTCACACCGCCAGTCCGCTATTAGAAGTTGGTTGGCAGTTATAAGAAGTTGGTTCTAATGGTCCAAATGCGAGACTGCTATTATCCCTTGCTTTGTGCAGTAATCATGTACTAATGTATGCCTGCATGCCCACAAATCTAGTAATACCTCCATCCCGCTTTAATTGTCCGCCGAGGCAGTGGCGGAGCTAGAGCAATCTCTATCAGGGTGCACTACCATGTAATATGTAGTGATTTAGCTCAACAGGTGCACTAACCGTTGCTTACACGGGTGCACACAGTGATTTTTAGCTAATTACAAGGTTAAAAAAAGCTACCCAGGTGCCTGTGCACCCGGCTGGTAGCAAGTAGCTCCGCCAGTGCGCCGAGGGAGTACTGAGCTAGTACAAAGTATGTATACAGCTCACGACCATAATTACGGATCAGAGGAGGAGTAGTCATTTAGCACCCTAGAGATGAAGGTGCAGTTGTTCAGTCCAATAGGCTTCGTTTATTCTTTGATGAACATGCTGGTTGTTCTGCATTGCGTCTGTAGTTTGCACGCAACCATGACCATTAATAATTTCTAGACAGTATCTGATTTTGCTTATACTTGCCACACATGTGCTGTATGCGATGATGATTTACCAGTTGGTGCCATATGAATTGATAGTATAATCCTGTGCCCCCTTTCTGGCATGATGATGTACCTTCGGCTGAACTGTTTTTTCAATCTTACCTTGTATGAAGAATTTCAAATGCTTGATCTTTGACTTGTTTTAATCCAGGTAGCAGAATCTTTTTGCTGCAATCTGACGAAGTGGAGTTCTTAGAAGTCGAAGCTTCGTTAATGTCAGAACAAGACTCGGTTTACTTGGCATCAGTTGGATTGCTGGGAGAGTATTCTCGTACAACTCGAAAAAGGGATAAGCTTCTCGCAACCGTTAGGTCACTTGCCAACTCTCAAAGTCAGCCTAGCTCTCTTCAAGGACACGACTGACAGCATCATCAAAAAGCAGAGTCGAGATGGCGCTGCAAAACATTGGTGCGTCCAACAAGGATGATGCCTTCTACAGGTACAAGATGCCCAGAATGCTAACCAAAATAGAAGGCCGTGGCAATGGCATCAAGACAAATATCGTGAACATGGTTGACATAGCGAAAGCACTTGCCAGGCCAGCTTCCTACACAACAAAGTACTTTGGCTGTGAACTTGGGGCACAGTCCAAATTTGATGAAAAGACAGGGATCTCCATAGTTAACGGTGCTCATGACACCGTGAAGCTCGCTGGTCTTCTCGAGAACTTCATCAAGAAGTATGTCCAGTGTGCTAGCTGTCGCAACCCTGAGACTGAGGTCCTCGTCTCTAAGAAGCAGACTATATCTCTGAAATGTGCTGCCTGTGGCTTCCTCTCGGTCGTTGACATGAGGGATAAGCTCACTAATTTCATCTTGAAAAACCCACCAGAAGAGAAAAAGGGTGGCAAAGACAAGAAAGCTATGCGAAGAGCTGAGAAGGAACGGCTGAAAGAAGGCGAGGCTGCTGATGAGGAGATGAAGAAACTCAAGAAGGATGCAAAGAAGAAAGGCGGTTCGTCCAAGGAGAGCACCACAAAACGTGTCACTACAAAAAAGAAGACCGCTGCTGGTGGGAGTTCTGATGAAGATCACGCACCCTCACCAACTCACAGTCAAGATGCTGACTTTGCATTTGCTGCAGACGGTGACGATGATGATGATGCTGATGATGATGATGTGGAGTGGCAGACTGACACGTCAGCAGAGGCTGCGAGGAAGCGCATGCAGGAGCAGCTGAGTGCAGCAACTGCCGAAATGGTAATGCTCTCCAGCGAGGAGACGGAGGAGAAAACGACTGCTAACGATGAACTGGTTGAGGAGATCAAGGCAAGCTTGGGCAATGGTGCCACTGCAGCTCAGCTCAAGACCGTGCTTTTCTCCTCAGACCTACCCGCCAAGGACGTGATGGGTGCTCTCTTTGAGGCTCTCTTTGACGGTGCCGGCAAAGGGTTTGCAAACGATGTCATGAGGAACATGGAGTACCTTGCCGCCGCCGTGCCCGATGAAGAAGCCCAGATGCTGCTGCTCCAGGCTATCGGGTCGTTCTGCGGCGAGTGCAGTGGCGAGGCTCTCAAGGAGGTGCCTGTAATCCTGAAGGTGCTCTATGACGGGGACGTCCTCGAGGAAGAGGCCATTGTGCGGTGGTACGATGAGGCTGTTGCTGCCGGCGAGTACACCCAGGCTGTGGAGAATGCCAGGAAGTTTGTCGACTGGCTCCGGAGCGCGGACTCTGATGAGGAGTGAGGGGCCGTACTGCTTGCTCCCGTTCTACAAGCTTTCCATTGTACCAGCTACTGCTTGCTTTAGGTTGTCTTTTGATAGTGTTCTGACTTCTGAGTGTCAAGTCTTTGTCTTTTGGATCAGTATTTGAAGTCTGAAGTGTCCCTCTGTGTTGAGTCAGTTAAAAACATCATGTATCCTCTGTTACATCTGTTGCGTCCTTTTTCAACTATATCTTGTAATAACAATTTAAGTTGGCTTTGTTTATGGTTGATATGAAGTTTCAGAATATCTGTTGCGATATTTGGTGCATGACACTCAGAACTTGGTAATTAATAAAAGTTGTTCAGGTTGGCCTTTGGCCCGCGTAGTGCCGGTCAAAAAAAAAAAATTTTGGTGCATGCGCACCTTGCTACGTTTTCTGATGAAATTGCACGCTTCAAGCTGTTGTGATATTTGGTTTGTTTTCAGATGAAATGCGTATGTTGTGCTGTCGTTCCAAAACTGCAAGAAAAGAAGTTGCTGAACATTTTAACCACTCTTTATATTTGAGCTTTTACTCCTAGTTGGTTCAGTTGAATCTGCATTACACACGGAGTAGCTGCTGAGTACTGGACCGCACCAATTACTTAAGAACTAGCAAACGTTCTGCGTTCACAAAAGCAGAGCGCCGAGAGCTCACGAATCAAAGCCGACGAAGCCGCCAGATGCTCGTGCTCCAGGCTACCGAGGCGTTCTGCGGCAAGTGCACCCCTTCCGTGGATGGCACTCTGATGCCCTGAAGGAGGAGGTCTCCAAGATCCGCAAGCCGGCCGTGGAGGTTCTTACTCATACTAGGTGCTTTCGGACGAGTCCGTGTTTCATGTACAGTCTCGGCGTTGGTGTTTAGGCCTGAGTTATGGCATCATTTTTCCCTTATTGTTTGTTTGAACTTTGAAAGGTATTGCCTCATTTGATGGTTCTGCATCAACTCGGTTCAATAAATTTTGTTTGGTAATAATTGGTGTCACACGTGCGGTGGCGTATGTACCGTTTGCTTCTGCACCTGTCTCTACCACCCTATAAAATTGCAAATCTGAATCTGAATTTAGCCTACACAACGACAAACATACAACGAAAATGCTGGTTAACAGTAGTTGTGATATTACTGTTCACGGATGAATGGGTCTGTTTTGAAGAATGCCGTTTTGGCTCCCGGGAGAATATGCTCCCGGTATTTTCAAAAAAAATCAAAATTTGAAAACTTATCAAAAAAATCTGAAATTTCAGATTTTTTTGATAAGTTTTCAAATTTTGAATTTTTTTTTTAAATACCGGAGCATATGCTCCCGGGTGCCAATGCGAATTTCCGTCTGTTTTGGTCATAGTATTAACTAACTTACTCCGTGTCTCACACGTTCTTCCACACTGCATAGGTCCTTCCAACGACATAGAAGGGGAAAAGGGAGGTGAGCCCGTTCGCTTCCTCCACTGCGACCAAGCCCGAGTTTCCGTCGGCCGCTGGAAGTGTGGGGAACCTGGTACTTCGCTTGGAATGTAGTAGTACGGTTTCGTGCGGAGCGATGGCGAATAAGGAGGTCACAATTCTTTCGTCAATCACCCATCTTTCGTTGGTCACCTAGACCGACGGTATACGGTTGGTGATAATGGTCAGCGCGGCGGCAATGCTATCAAGGCGTTGAATTTTGTCCTCCACATTCAATCTCGTCATAACGATGTGCACTCGGTCACCCATGTGAATCTAGGGAGGTCATGTACATGACTAAGGGAGGGAAGGTTGGTGATAGGGTCCTATCTATCTTTCTCGATGGTGTTGGTCGGAGGCTTCACATCGGGGATTTTGTTCTTCGTCCGATGAACCACATCAGTTTTGGTCTTGTCCAATGGAGCAAGCAACTTCATCGACTCGGAAATCCTCAAGTGATGGCGTCTGCTCGGATCTTTGGGCAACGAAGGTATAGCTCTTCTCCCTCCCAAGTTATCTTTGGCGAGGGTGGAAGCCAATGTCTGACCATTGAATTGTTTGGAGTAGGGATCTCCAAGGGTGTCTCTGTAAGTTTATTTCGAAGACCTTTTATGATAAAGTTCCTATATACATGTCTTTCCTCCCCACCCCCTGCCGGAATTTTGGTCATGCTTCACCACGGCGACGGACAACACTGAAAATTAAAACATTGAAATACCCCCAAAGCCCCGTAAACCAATATAATTTACTGAATCATCAAAAATTATAGATGGCCGCATATGACAGATATTTTAATTTTTTTGAAACGGGGCAAAAGCTTTGCCTTATATTAATATAGAAGGAGCAAACAAGACACGGCCGAGGCCAAAGTAAAAACGAACACTTATGGGGCTGTGGAAAGACAGTCACAACCCCGTGAAAAACTAGCTATTTACCCTATGCCGTCCACTCTCTCGGAAAGGAAGATCGTCATCGCGGCAGACCTACACCTTTAGCCGGCCTCCTAATCAGTGAGAGTGGCAAGTTTCTTTGCTCCCGCAAGGATCCAATTCCTCGCCTCGTCCTTGATCTGCTGGACCAAGATGGAAGGCGCCACGAACTTGTTGTTGAAGACTTTGGCATTCTTTCTTTCCATATTTCCCAGGTGATCAGGATGGTCGCCGTCCTGAGCCCCTGCCGAGAAGAGCAGTCAGAGGCCACCGCCGAATTCCAATACACCAGGACAGTCGCTCTCCCCGAGCCGAGGTCCTGCATCAGGGTTGGGCATTTGAGCCAGACGGCCGCATCCGCCCAAACCCGCTTTGAATAGCGACACTCGAAGAGGTATGATGTAGGTTGGTCCCGATTTTCACGGATTTGTGCGGAGGGAACGATGAACACGAAGAACACGGGATGAACTCAAGAACACAAAGAGGGGAAATCAACAAAACAAGGATAACTAGCAAGTAGCAACTCAGCAAGATTCAATTGGTAACAAATCCCCGAGGGTAGCCCCCAATTCTCCTCTCCCAAGCACACACCTTACTCTTAGGATTGTTTGTCCAATTGGTCAATCCAACCAACCCAATATAATCACCCTAGGATGAAAGATTGGCAAGTAATCGCAACTACAAGCGGAAGCCTTGGTATCCACGCAGGGATCTTCTCCTCGAGAGCAGGCCTTGGTTCATCTCCACAAGTGGAGGCCTTGATTCATCTCCATAGGAGGAAAGAGACACTTTGAGAAGAAGGAGCAAGGCTCTAATCTAATCCCAAATCATTGTCTAAACCTAACCCTAGGTAGCAAAGGGTATTTATAGTCTGGGTACAAAACAGGGAAAAGTCACGAGGACGAGTGGGGCCGTCGGCGCAGATCCGGCCCTGGATCCGGTTCATGCCGGTCTGGAAGTCGGCTGGTGGCAGTCCGGTCTTGGATCCGGCTTAAGCCGGCTGGATGGCCGGTTGTCTCGGGCAATGGGCCGGTCCTGGGTCCGGTCGTGGCCGGCTGGGCGACCGGCTGTGTCGGGAGGGGGTCCGGTCCTGGACCCGGCATTGGCCGGCTGGGAGGCCGGCCTCCTCGGGACGTAGTACGGCCTTGAGGCCGGTTTTGACCGGTTGAAAAACCGGCCGAGTTGTCGGCTCCTGCTTCTTCTCCTTCGTCTTGCGTCGACTCTTGGCCATCTTCATCACTTCCTTGGAGATCTTCATAGGGGTCTTCAGGTCCACCATAGCTGAGTGATAACCCACAAGTATAGGGGATCGCAACAGTCTTCGAGGGAAGTAAAACCCAAATTTATTGATTCGACACAAGGGGAGACAAAGAATACTTATAAGCCTTAACAACTGAGTTGTCAATTCAGCTGCACCTGGAAAAGCACTAGTAACAGGGGTGATGTGAAAGCAGCAGTAATATGAGAGCAATAGTAACAGTAACACAGCAGCAGTAACACGGAGGCAATGGCACCAGAAAATAGTTGATACTACTTCTAATGACATATAGGACCAGAGAGCAATGATGATGACAAATGGACCGGGGTTCCCAGCTATCTACACTAGTGGTAACTCTCCAAACAAATAACAGGTGTTGGGTGAACAAATTACAGTTGGGCAATTGATAATTGTAAGGGCATGACAATGCATGCTTATGATAAGATAAGTTTACTGTAGTATTTAATTGGGCATTACGACAAGGTACACAGACCGCTATCCAGCATGCATCTGTGCCTAAATAATCCACCTTCCGGTTAGCATCCGCACCCCTTCCAGTATTAAGTTGCAAACAACAGATTATTGCATTAAGTATTGTGCATAATGTAAACAACACATTCATCCTTAGACAAAGCATTGCTGTTTTACCCCTAGTGGCAACAACACATCTACAACCTTAGAACTTGCTGTCACTATCCCAGGTTAAATAGAGGCTGAACCCAACTATCTAGCATAAATACTCCCTCTTGGAGATACAAGCAACTACTTGATCAGGGTAACCACAAGTACCGGAGAGCATGCAAGATCTTAAATAAACAATAGTATGATAATATGATGAACAATCTGATCATAATGTAACAATTCATCGGATCCCAACAAACACAACACCAATTACATCATATGGATCTCAATCATGTAAGGCAGCTCATGAGATCATTGTATTGAAGTACATGGGAGAGAGAGTACCAACTAGCTACAGCCAAGAACCCGTAGTCCATGGGGGAACTACTCACAAACCATCATGGAGTCGAAGTGGAGGCGGTGGAGTCGATGGAGATGGCTCCGGGGGTCAATCCCCGTCCCGGCAGGGTGCCAGAACAGGAACTTCTGACCCCCGAAACGAGGTCTCGCGATGGCGACGGCGCTGCGGAAGTCTTTCTGGAGTATTAGATATATATTTAGGGTTTTCGCGTCGGGGTGACTAAATAGGCGAAGGGGCAACGTCGGTGGCGTCCCGAGTGGGCCAAACCACCTGCTCGCGCCGCCCCCCTTCGGCCCGCCAGAGGTGGTTTGGAGGCCGTGGGCCTCCCCCTGGCTTGCCCTTCTGGCTCCGTGTGTCCCTCGGAAAAATAGGAGGTTTGGCTTTTGTTTCGTCGAATTCCGAGAATATTGCCCGAACAGCTTTTCTGGAACCAAAAACAGCAGAAAACAGGAACTGGCACTGTGGCATCTTGTTAATAGGTTAGTCCCAGAAAATGTATAATAATGATATATAATGCATATAAAACATGTGACAATGATACATAAAACAAGCATGAAACATCAGAAATTATAGATACGTTGGAGACGTATCAAGCATCCCCAAGCTTAGTTCCTACTCGTCCTCGAGTAGGTAAACGATAAAAAGAAAATAATTTCTGAAGTGACATGCTACCAACATAATCTTGATCCAATAATAATGTAAGGCATGTGAGCTGAGATCAAATCATTCAAAGCAAATGTCTATAGTTGATATAAGAGATAATAAAGCAAGAGTCAAACAAGCTAAAAGTTTTCATGAACTATCGCTTTAAAGACATGAAACCGTACAAGGTTCATTAAAGATGGTTTAAGTATCCAGCGTAGAAGTTCTATCCTTCAATCCAAGCATCAAGCAAATTTTCATAACATAGAAGGATTCAGCCAAGTAAACATAAACATGAACGTCATGAATCAACTGTTTCGAAGTCTACTCAACCGGTGAGCGCAAGCATTTGGTATTGGCACCAGGATGTTATGGCAAAGAGAACATTAATGGGGGTTTGGAAGGCCAATGGAAGAAAGTCTCACAAAGCTATAAGTGATCATTAGACAAGAGGAAGTCTTATAATCGAAGCTATGTAAGGAGTAGTGATTGCCATGCAACGGATGCACATAGAGCTATATGTGTATGAAAGCTCTCCAATGGAACTAGTGGGGGTGCATCCAACTTGGTTGCTCATGAAGACCTAGAGCACTTTTGAGGAAGCTCATCATTGGAATATACAACCCAAGTTCTATAGTGTAAATTCCCCACATAGTTATACTAGTAGAACATGAAAACTCTCTCACATGGAGTATAGGTGCTAAACATGAGCACAAATGTGGATAAAGGATAGTAATGTTGCCCCTTTTTCTTTTTCTTTTTTTTTTTCTTTTTTCCTTTTTTTTTTTTTTTCTTTTTCTGTTTCTCTTTTCGATGGCCACATAGCACTTTTCACTTTCAGGGGCAACATTCTAATATGACAACACACTTTTTGGTACATATAACTCATAACGAACAAGACATGATGTATGAAACTGTATGCCTCTGCCAGTGTAGCAGGATATGCAATGATCTAGCGTAACATGGGTAAACCACACATCAGCTGTATAGAATCATGCAAAGCAATATATAAGTGATGAATGACAACAAGTCATGTAATGTAAATGGAAGTTGCATGGCAATATATCTCGGAACAGCTATGGAAATGCTGTGGTAGGTAGGTATGGTGGTTGTTTTGAGGAAGATGTATAGGCTTATGTGTAGGAGAACAAGAGGAAGTCCTCCCACGGGGTTGGATGTACCGGCGAAGTATGCACAACTCTCAATGTGAGCAGAAGGCAATGCACAGCACCGAAGAGGCTAGCAAATTTGGATGGTGGAAGTGCCAAAAACCGTAGCTTAACATTAGTCAAAAAGAACTCACAAGTTTATTGCAAACAACTAGCAGGTTCAACATTAAGAGCATGATTAAAATTCACTCCAAGAAGGGCCGTTCACGGCGGCACAAGTACCCCGTTAGATCCCTCGACCTTCAGCACAACTTAGTTATTACAATGAACTTTCAGACATGGAAAGCTATCAAGTCCAACTACACCTTCAACAATTTTAGAGTTTGTAGTACGGTACAAGCTTAAAGACAACAATCCACTAATGATTTTAACTTAATTAACCAGCAAGCTTTACCATCTAAATACCTCAAAACGTTTGCAAAGAATCAGATTATCAAAGTTCAATGATCTACAAGATTATGCAAGTTTTTCATTATACCACTACCACATGCAAAAATTTCTGGACCAACACATCAACCAAGCAACTCTCCAAATAAATATAAGTGAAGCAAGAGAGTACTTTCTATAAAATAACTAATAGCTCTGAACAAGAGATACATGAAAACCAAGAGCTAGAAGCTAAACAGTGCGAAAATGAATACTCAACAATATAAGTGAAGAATAGGAGTATTCAAATGAAAAAGCGGAGCGTGTCTCTCTCCCAAACAAGATAGATAGGATCCGACATTGATATGATCAGAGAATAAAACAAAAATAAACACAAGACGCTCCAAGAACAGCACATATGATGTGACCGAATTAAAATATAGTTTCACTAGAGATGACCTGATAAGTTGATGATGAAGAAGGGGATGCCTTGGGCATCCCCAAGCTTAGATGCTTGAGTCTTCTTGAAATATGCTTGGGTGACCCACGGGGGCATCCCCAAGCTTAGGCTCTTCACTCTTCTTGATCACAATATCATCCTTCCTCTTGACCCTTGAAAACTTCTGCCACACCAAACTTCTCATAAACTTCATTAGAGGGGTTAGTACTCAAAAACATTAATCCACTTTGGTTCTGTAGTGACACATTGCAATACTCAATAAAACATTAGCTACAGCCCTCCACGTCTAGAAACCTTACTTAAAGTCCACAAGAGACAATGCAAAAAACAGAGACAGAATCTGTCAAAACAGAACAGCCAGTAAAGACGAATTTTTTCGAGGTACTTCCGTTGCTCAAATCGGAAAAAGTGAAGTTAATGAAAGATGCGTACATATCTAGGAAGATGCGTGATTTTTTATAGAATTTTTCGATTTTTCTCCAGGGAGAAAAGCTCAAATTCGTGACAGCTAAAAATCTGTCCCTGCGCAGAAATCCAAATCTAGCATCATCTAATCATTAAAGGCTCTTCTTGGCACAACAATGCAATAAAATAAAGATACAAAGGAGTTGTTACAGAAGTAAGCAAGCTCCTTGACTCAAAAAGCAAAAGAAAAATTACAGAAATAACACATGGGTTGTCTCCCAAGAGCGCTTTTCTTTAATGCCTTTTAGCTAGGCTTGATAGTTTTAATGATGCTCTCATGAAAATAGAAAATGAAGCAAAAGGAGCATCAAGAAGCAAATTCAAAACACATTTAAGTCTAACCCACTTCCTATGCATAGGAAACTTGTACACAAATAAATTCATATAGAACAAAGTGACAAGCATAGGAAGATAAAACAAGAGTAACTTCAAAAGTTTCAGCATATAGAGAGGTGTTTTAGTACCATGAAATTTCTACAACCATATTTTCCTCTCTCATAATAATTTTCAGTAGCATCATGAATAAACTCAACAATATAACTATCACATAAAGCATGCTTTTCATGATCTACAAACACATAATTTTTATCAAGCTCATAAGTAGTGGGATTTAAAATTTCGAACCCACATGTAACAATTTTATAACAAGATGATTGATCAATCTCAAAATATGGGACTAGATAAAGTCAAGACTTCTCCAATCCCATTTTCATTAGTGGTACAATTAATATTATCAAGTAACATAGGACCATCATCTAGAGCTTTATCATAAACATTTTCTAAGCAAAACTCTTTAGTACCATGCATTTCGATATCAGCCACAAATAAAGGATTATCATAAGATTTATCAAAATAGCATGGATTATCATATATAACAGTAGCATAATTATTCTCACAAGTTTTACTCATAGGAAAAATTTCAAGAGAATCAACAGGAACATAACATTCATCCTCCTTGGGTAAGCATGGAGGGCAATCAAATAATGTAAGAGATGAAGAGTTACTCTCATTAGAAGGTAGGCATGGGTAGCTAATCCATTCTTCCTCCTTTTGTTCATCACTCTCCTCCTCTTTTTCATCTAATGAGCTTTCAGGTTCAGCAATTTCTTCTTCCACAGGTTCCTGCAAATTGTGAGTGCATTCTTGTGCATTAATGAGTCTCTCTTTGTAATCAACGATATAAGGATTATTGCTGTAATGTTCTATGCAATAATCAAGGATAGAAGAGACATAATCTTTAAGGTCCTTACAAGCAATACAAGTTTCATAATTTTTAGCCATGAAAGATTCTATCTCAGAGGCTCCCATAAATAAAACAAATTGTTCTACTTCTTCGAACCCAAGATGAATATAGTTATTCCAATGATAGTTCACAATTAAAACTTCTTCACTAAAGCCACATTGGAATTTAAGATGTTTAGTATCCTGTTTAGAGCAACAGTTTATATCATGGCGTTTAAGCAAGATATTAGCAATTGTATTCAACTTTTCTAACACAGCACTCATGACTTCACCCTTTTTTGATTCTCTATACTTCATATATAATTCTATAAGCTCCAATAGGTTGTGGGTTCTTCCATAACAACAGTTTTTAATTTTTTGGTTTTTCAAATTTTTATGGATTTTCGAATTTATAAGAAAAACAAAACAAACAAAAATAAACTAAACAAAAGTAAACTAAGCAAAAAAACTAAACAAAAATAAACTAAGCACAAATAAACTAAGCAAAAATAAACTAGACACAAGTAAACTAGACAAGACAAAATAAAATAAAAACAGAGAGAGAGGTAGAGTGTACTCCCCAGGTGAACTTATGAGTAGAGCTATGCTCCCCGGCAACGGCGCCAGAAAATAGTCTTGATAACCCACAAGTATAGGGGATCGCAACAGTCTTCGAGGGAAGTAAAACCCAAATTTATTGATTCGACACAAGGGGAGACAAAGAATACTTATAAGCCTTAACAACTGAGTTGTCAATTCAGCTGCACCTGGAAAAGCACTAGTAACAGGGGTGATGTGAAAGCAGCAGTAATATGAGAGCAATAGTAACAGTAACACAGCAGCAGTAACACGGAGGCAATGGCACCAGAAAATAGTTGATACTACTTCTAATGACATATAGGACCAGAGAGCAATGATGATGACAAATGGACCGGGGTTCCCAGCTATCTACACTAGTGGTAACTCTCCAAACAAATAACAGGTGTTGGGTGAACAAATTACAGTTGGGCAATTGATAATTGTAAGGGCATGACAATGCATGCTTATGATAAGATAAGTTTACTGTAGTATTTAATTGGGCATTACGACAAGGTACACAGACCGCTATCCAGCATGCATCTGTGCCTAAATAATCCACCTTCCGGTTAGCATCCGCACCCCTTCCAGTATTAAGTTGCAAACAACAGATTATTGCATTAAGTATTGTGCATAATGTAAACAACACATTCATCCTTAGACAAAGCATTGCTGTTTTACCCCTAGTGGCAACAACACATCTACAACCTTAGAACTTGCTGTCACTATCCCAGGTTAAATAGAGGCTGAACCCAACTATCTAGCATAAATACTCCCTCTTGGAGATACAAGCAACTACTTGATCAGGGTAACCACAAGTACCGGAGAGCATGCAAGATCTTAAATAAACAATAGTATGATAATATGATGAACAATCTGATCATAATGTAACAATTCATCGGATCCCAACAAACACAACACCAATTACATCATATGGATCTCAATCATGTAAGGCAGCTCATGAGATCATTGTATTGAAGTACATGGGAGAGAGAGTACCAACTAGCTACAGCCAAGAACCCGTAGTCCATGGGGGAACTACTCACAAACCATCATGGAGTCGAAGTGGAGGCGGTGGAGTCGATGGAGATGGCTCCGGGGGTCAATCCCCGTCCCGGCAGGGTGCCAGAACAGGAACTTCTGACCCCCGAAACGAGGTCTCGCGATGGCGACGGCGCTGCGGAAGTCTTTCTGGAGTATTAGATATATATTTAGGGTTTTCGCGTCGGGGTGACTAAATAGGCGAAGGGGCAACGTCGGTGGCGTCCCGAGTGGGCCAAACCACCTGCTCGCGCCGCCCCCCTTCTGGCCGCGCCTAGAGGTGGTTTGGAGGCCGTGGGCCTCCCCCTGGCTTGCCCTTCTGGCTCCGTGTGTCCCTCGGAAAAATAGGAGGTTTGGCTTTTGTTTCGTCGAATTCCGAGAATATTGCCCGAACAGCTTTTCTGGAACCAAAAACAGCAGAAAACAGGAACTGGCACTGTGGCATCTTGTTAATAGGTTAGTCCCAGAAAATGTATAATAATGATATATAATGCATATAAAACATGTGACAATGATACATAAAACAAGCATGAAACATCAGAAATTATAGATACGTTGGAGACGTATCACTGAGCACACACAAGGTATCGAATGAAGTAGCAAACCATTCAAAGGAGTGTCGAGATCGCACATAGATAGGAGTGAGGTCACCTTATCATGGAGAGCCTTGACTCTTGATCTAGTCATTGGGCCATTTGGTGATGTTGGTGTTGTGTGCCTAGGTCGCACTACATCAATGTGCCTAGCTGTCTTGGGGCTGCATCTGCATAGCTGGCAAGTAGGTTGATGAGGCCATCCTCTGATGGCAAGGCGATCCGATGTCCATAGCCTGTTTTGCACCGCCAGCCAGGCGAAGAAGGAGCATTTTGGTGGGGCCCAAGGACTCCAAACGATGCCCTGAAAGGGGGAAGCGATGGCACCAATGAACTGCGCCTTGTAAGCCGATTTGGCCGTGTAGACCCCGGAGGTGGTGAGAGTCCAAGAGATGGAATCAGCCGTCCCCGGCAACAGCACCATGTCCTGGAGAAGATCCGAAAGCAGAATGAACTGAGCGATGTGTTCGGTGGTGAAGTTGTCGACAACAAGATCCGAAATCCACTTGTGATCATCCAGGGCGTCATGAACGTTCCTGTTCTTGCGGCGAGAGGCCTTAAGAGAGCTGGAGCAATGATCTGCGGAGGGAGGCCATTCAGCCAAGAGGCGCCCCAGAATGAGGCTTTGAGGCCATCGCCGATCGTCACCTTAGTAGCAGCATTGAAGAGGTTCCGGTCGATGGCATCATTAGGCGTTTCCGACCCCACCCAAGGTTTTTCCGGAGAAACCCATTGGTTCCGGTCGATGGCATCATTAGGCGTTTCCGACCCCACCCAAGGTTTTTCCGGAGAAACCCATTCGTGCCATGGCCATCTGAGGCGCAGAGCTCTCGAGAACTTGTCCAGATTGAGGATTCCCAGACCACCTAACTTCTTAGGGCGGCACACCTTTTCCCAACTGACTTTGCACTTGCCTCCACTGACCTTATCGCTGCAATTCCACAGCATTCCCTTCGCAGTTTATCGAAGGCCTTGATCGTGCGCTTGTCGGCCTTGAGAGCAGTCAATAAGAAGATGGGCATGGAAGATAGGACCGACTTGACTATGGCAGCGCAGCCAGCCTGAGTGATGAATTTTCCTTTCCATGGCTGAAGGCGAGAGGCCGCCTTGTCAATGTAAGGCTGAAAGTCCACACGTCTCAGCCTGCCAAGCGAAATTGGGAGGCCAAGGTACTTGATGGGGAACCGTGCGATAGCCGCCGGAAAGTCGTTCGGCATTGCCGGCAAATCAATGTCAGAGCATCTGATGGGCGAGATGGCGCTTTTGGCGATGTTTGTGACCAATCCAGTAAATTCCCCAAAGTGGTGCAGAGTGTTAGCCAAGTTGGTGATGTCCTCAGCTGTTGGAACCAGAAAAATAGCCGCATCATCGGCATATAACGAGACTCGAAGAGAAGCCAGACTGTCAGGAATCGGTTGGAGCAGACCCGTTTCCATTGCCAACTGGAGAGTTCGGTTTAGGGGATCAATACCAATGTCGAAAAGCAGGGCGAGAGAGGGTCCCCCTGCCTGAGCCCTCTACCATGCAGGATCTGTAGCCCCGGGATACCATTGAGCAAGACGCGAGACGAGGCGATGGAGAATAGGATGGACATCCAGGCGCGCCATCTGGCGGGGAATCCACGTCGTTGCATGATGTCGAGCAGGTAATCCCATCTCATGGAGTCAAAGGCTTTGGCGATGTCAAGCTTGAGGAGCAGCATGGGAGTGTGGCTGCGATGAAGACGCCTTGCAGTGTTCCGGACGTACATGAAATTGTCGTGGATGCTTCGCGTTTTGATGAAGGCGCTCTGACAATGCGACACCAAGTCATTCATCTTAGGAGCAAGGCGGATCGCCATGGCCTTGGCAATGATCTTCGGGTGATGTGAATCAGGCTAATCGGGCGGAAATCCGAAATTGCGTCAGCTCCCTCCTTCTTTGGCAGAAGAATAATATTGGCCGAGTTGATGACGTGGAAGTTGTTGACGGAGAGTTCCGAGAAGGCGTCCATGATGCGCATGAGGTCAACCTCAATGATATCCCAGCAGGTAGAAAAGAAAGCGCCTGTAAACCCGTCCGGGCCGGGGGTTTGTCTTGAGGCATCTCCTGAATGGCATGCTTGATCTCGTCGACAGAGAATGGAAGAGCCAAATCCTCCAAGTTTCCGACAGCAGGGTTAATCGCATCCCAGTCCATGTCCAGAGTCCAAGCCGGAGGGGGGGCCAAGGCTTTGGAGAAGTGCTCGAAAATGAGGGAGGCCTTATCATCGTGACTAGAAACCCAACCATTATTCTGACGCAGCCGTTGGATGTTGTTTTTTGTCCTGCGAGAATTGACCCGAATGTGGAAGTACTTGGTGTTGGCATCCCCTTCCCTAAGGTTGGTTATTCTGGAGGCTTGCCTTTTCCGAGTGCGCCCTAGGATAGCGAGCCCCAACACCCGCCTCTTAAGCCCTGCGCGCAAAGTCATCTCTCCAATCGATAGAGGTCGAAAATCCTGGGCGATGTCCAGCTGCAGAATAACATCCAGAGCCATAATGAACTGCAGCTTGTGATCAGAGAAGAGCCCCCTACCCCATGCCCGCAGCCTCCTCACGGTTAGCTTTAATTGTGGTTGAAGACATGAGCTGGCTGAGTGTGGGTGGTCGGCTCCTCCCAAGCAGCGGAAACCACGTCCAGAAATCCGGGCATCTTGCACCAGAAGTTTTCGAAGCGGAAGGAGGGCGGGCGCTTGGGGCCAGATTGGTTAGACAACATCAGCAGGCAGTGATCCGAGAGCGAAGATGATAGAGCATTCAGCACGTGGTTCTCGAAGGCAAGGTCCCATCCGGCATTGCAGAAAGCGCGGTCCAGCCTGACGAGAGTGGGGTCATTCCTCTCGTTGCTCCAGGTGAACTTTCTGTTCTGAATTTTAATTTCCTTGAGTTGACACTGGTTCAGCGCTGGCGAAATTGGCCCATAAGGCGAAAGTCCAGATTGGAGTTGTTCTTGTCCGAGGCCTGATAAATGAGGTTGAAGTCACTAATGATCAACCATTTTTCATCATTCTGGGGGCGCAGGCAATCGCCTCATCGAGAAAAGCCCTCTTTTCCGCATCAGTGTTGGGCCCGTAAACAGTGGTGAGCTTGAAAGAGGTGCCACAAGCAAGAATGCAGATGTCGGCCGAGATGAGGTGAGTCCCAATGTGGATGTTGGTGATTGTGACCTGATCCGCATTCCACAGCAACAGGATTCCTCCTCTGGTGCCCGTGGCCGGCCTCTGCGCAAAAGAGCGCAACCGGAAGCCTCCAATGTATGCCGCCGTGCTTTGGTCGATGGCGTCCAATTTGGTTTCTTGGAGGCAGGCAATATGACATGGAGTGTTGGCGAGCGTGGAGTGGACGGTATCTTTACGGGCTTGATCATTTAGGTCCCGAACGTTCCAGTTGGCGATGCCGAGGATGGGGCTATTCATGATTGGAGGGAGTAGCAACGTTCTGCGTACAGAAAAGCAGAGCGCCGAGAGCTCACGAATCAAATCCGCCAGATGCTCGTGCTCCAGGCTACCGAGGCATTTGCTTCTGCACCTGTCTCTAGTTCTCTACCACCCTGTAAATTGCAAATCTGAATCTGAATTTAATAGACACACTAAAGAAAATTGGAGGGAGTAGCAACGTTCTGCGTACAGAAAAGCAGAGCGTCGAGAGATCACGACTCAAATCCGCCAGATGCTCGTGCTCCAGGCTACCGAGGCATTTGCTTCTGCATCTGTCTCTAGTTCTCTACCACCCTATAAATTGCAAATCTGAATCTGAATTTGGCCTACAAACATACAACGAAAATGAAACTGGTTAACAGAAGTTGTGTCACTACTGTTCACGGATGAATGTGTCTGTTTTGGTCATAGTATAAAACTAACTTACTCCGTGTCTCACACGTTCTTCCACACTGCAAAGGTCTCCACCGACATAGAACGGGAAAAGGGAGGTGAGCCCGTTCTCTTCCTCCACTGCGACCAAGCCCGTAGTTCCCGTCAGCGGCTCCGGCGGCGGAAGGGTGGGGAACCCGGTACTTCGCTTGGAATGTAGGTAGTACGGTTTCGTGTAGAGCGGTGGCGAATAAGGAGGTCACAACTCTTTCATCAATCACCCATCTTTCGTTGGTCACCTAGACCGACGGTATATGGTTGGTGATCATGGTCAGCGCGGCGACAGTGCTATCAAGGCGTTGAATTTTGTCCTCCACCTTCAATCTCATCATAACGATGTGCGCTTCGTCACCTCTGTGAACCTAGGGAGGTCATGTACAGGACTAAGGGAAGGTGGGGTGATAGGATCTATCTTTCTTGATGGTGTTGGTCGGAGGTTTCACATCGGGGTTCGTAGGCACATATTTTGTTCTTTGTCCGATGAATCACATCGGTTTTGGTCTTGTCCAATGGAGCACGCGACTTCATCGACTTGGAAAGCCTCAAGTGATGGCGTGTGCTCGGATCTTTGGCAACGAAGGTATAGCTCTTCTCCCTCCCATGTTAGCTTTGGAGAGGGTGGAAGCCAATGTCTGGCCATTGAATTGTTTGGAGTAGGGATCTCCAAGGGTGTCTTTGTAAGTTTATTTTCGAAGATAAAGTTCCTATATACATGTATTTCCTCCACTACCCCCTCCCTTGGCCGGAATTTTGGTCAAGCTTCACCTTTGACGACGGACAATACTGAAAATCAAACATTGAAATACCCACAAAGCCCTCGTAAAGCACTATACTTTACTAAATCGTCAAAATTATAGATTGTCTCATATGACAAATATTTTAACAAACACGCTAAAGAAAATCGGCGGGGAACTCCTAAATCAAGGCACGTAGCCGTGCCACCATCGCCATACTAGGCCATCGATCTTATTGGTAGTGACTAAAAAATGAGAGTTGATGAAGACGACACTGCCATCGACGATGAGGCACACTAGAGTTAACGAGCAAGTGGGGACAAAAAAAACTCACAATCTTTTCGTCAATGATAGGTAAAAACACTTGTGGGTGAGTAGTAACCGGAAATATATTTTTTACATAAGTATTAATACCAGGATTTGGAGGAATGAAACATGCAAGAGAGAATAGCCAAAATACCACTAGTGAAAACCGAAATTGCCAAAATACCACTAGCCAAAACCAACTTGCCAAAATAACACTCCACATTCAGTTTTTCATGCCAAAATAGCACTGCCGTTAGATGTCAAAGAACTTCTGTGAGTCAACCGGTTAGATACTTGTCAGTTTTTTAGTATTCCAAAATTGCCCATGTAAACCTATCTCCTCTCCCAATCTCTCTCCCGCACGAGCCAGACAAACATGGCAGCGCGACGAAGCAGCCCACGCCGACGCCTCCCTGCCGCTCCCCTCCGCCCGCTCCCCTCCGCCGCTCGTAGACCTAGCTCCGCCGCCCTCCACTGATCGTCGACCTAGCTCTGCCGCCCTCCGCCCGTCTCCCTCCTCCGTCCGCTCGGAGTCCGTGCTCGGGCGCCCGGCCGTCGCGCTCCTGCGCCCGTGCGCCTGCCGTGCTCCTCCGCCCTTAGAGCTCCTGCGCCCGCCCTTCAAGCTCCTGCGCCCGCCCGTCAAGCTCCTGCGCCATCTGTCGCGCTCCGCCCGTCGTCGACCTACCGGACCTGCTCCTCCCTTGCAGGAGCCCTGCCCGTCAGCGCCGCTCCCCTGCAACTTGGACGTCGACCTCTACCGGCTTCTCCCCTGCACGTTGACCAAAAGTATGCATTGTCTCCACCCATGTCTCTAGTATCCATCATTGCAAGGGCAAGAATTTCCAAATTTAGAATTTGGTGTGTTTGTGTTTCAAAGTGGATTTGATGGATGATTTCAAGGTAGAAATAGGTGTGCAGTCTTACTTGACCATCCCAAGGTAGAATTTGGTGTTGTTTTGCTGTGAAATGGTGCTGAAATGCTGTGAAATTGCGCTATTTTGCTGCTGTCAAATGTGTTGAAATGATGCCCAATGTGCTGAAATGTTTTCATACTCGTATGAAGAGGCAAGGACACATATGTCTTTTTTGGATGATGTTATCCTCAGTTAACAACTAGTGGTATTTTGGCTAGAAAAAACTGAATGGAGTGTTATTTTGGCAAGTTGGTTTTCACTAGTGGTATTTTGACAACTTCGATTTTTACTAGTGGTATTTTGGCTATTTTCTCAACATGCAACGCCTATTTTAGAAGAAAAAAAAAATCACAACACTACAGAGACCACTACCACCAGGCAGCAGTCCACCACGGTCCACTGGCATAGTGGCATCCCACCAGCACCAGTTCACCGAGAGCAAACCCCCATTCGCTCAGGCGCAATCCCGTCCCCCGTCAGAACCCTAGCCTGCCTCCGCCGCATCATCCGCCATGGATGCCGCCGGCGCCGCTGGTGGAGTAGCATTTATCAACATCGCCGAAGTTGAGGAGCTCTTCAACTCTCTGGGATTGCAGAACCCGTTGGCGCAGGTCCGCATCGCTATCATCGTCCCCCAACTCATCTCCCTCCTCCGGTCCTCCCCCCACCCTTGGTCCCCGCGCCCGATGACGACGGATCCTCCGACTCCGACTCCGATGACGATCACTTCTCCCTCACCTCCTCCGAATCCGACGACAACGACGGGGCCGCCGCCGGCGCTCTCGTTCTGGCGGCGCAGGATGACGGCCAGGACCACATCGGCCGCCTCGCGGACGACCTGCTCTCCAACATCATCTCCCGCCTCCCCACCAAGGAAGCCGCGCGCACCATGGTCCTGTCCACGCGCTGGCGCTTCGTGTGGGCGGCGACCCCGCTCCTCGTCGACGACGCCCACCTCAGGCCCGCTGAAGGTCTCCGCAAGTTCAGCGCCGTGCGCGCCGTCTCGCGCTGCGTGGCCGCTCACCCGGGCCCCGTCCGCGCCGTGCGCATCACCCGCCTCTCCTTCCACCAGCAGGAATACGCGCTCCAGCGTCTGCTCGCCAGCCTCGCCGCCAAGAACGTCCAGGATCTCATCCTCTTCAACCGCCGCTTGCCTCTTGACATGCCGCTCCCCGACGACATCCTCAGCTGTGCTTCCTTCACCGCCTCTACATCGGCCTCTGGCGCTGGCCCTTCCCGGACACTGCTGCCCAGCCGCCTGCCTTCCCCAACCTCCGCGAGCTCGGCCTTTTCAACACCATCATCGAGGACAAGCAAGTCGACGCCTTGCTCGCGCATTGCCCCAAGCTGAAGATCCTCTCCTACGCCCTGGCGTACAACTGCCCTTCACGGCTCCGTGTCAAGTCCCGAAGCCTCCGAGTTGTGATGGAATGGAGATGCAGCTTCGAAGAAGTAATTATCGATGATGCCCCCTGCCTGGAACGTCTACTGTTCCGCAGCATTGGCGAACGAAGGCCCATCAAGATAGTCCACGCGCCCAGGCTGGAGGTGCTCGGGTTCTTGGACCTCCAGCTCCACACGCTCGAGATTGGTGGCATTGTCATCAGGGTAATTGCGTCCTCTGACTTTTGTGTTCTGCACTTATCATTCATTACTTGATTGCCGCAACCAAATAGTTTTCTCACTGTTTAATTTGCCTCAATCCCTCAATGGCAGACTGGGATGAATGTGAGAGCTTGTGCCACGCTGCCAAATTTGAGGATACTCGCTGTCAAGCTGCGATTTTGGAATGACATGGAGGCCAAGATGCTGCCCACTCTGCTAAGATGTTCTCCTCACCTCGAGACGCTTCACATCAAGGTAATGTCATAAGATATCTTTTCATGTGAAGAATTGTTTTTCAATTGCAATTCAAGATGATAATATGGATGTCAGCTTATTCGATTACTTGTTGTTCATTCCTATATATTCAAGAATCCCTGCAGACAATGTAGATATCAGTTCTAGCACTTCTAACTGTACTTCGGTGCAATTTCGCTATTGATATATGCTGACTAATTTTTTTTTGCTCAACTTCAGTCAGTTCGATCCAGGTCGCCTGATATTGTGGATGATATTGATTTCTGGAAGCCCCTAGCCTCCTGCGATTGTCTCGAATCTCATCTGAAGACGGTCGTTCTCCACGGATTTCAGGGCCTTAAACATGAGATGTTGTTCCTCCATTACATTTTTAAGAATGGTAAGGTGCTTAAGTCATATGGCGTCGTACCTAGTGACAATGATGATGTGGTAGTGGAGGGATCAGATCGAAGCAGTTCCAGTGATGATGTGGTAGTGGAGGAAGGCCCAATGTCAGGTTCTGTTGGTGAGGGCAATGCGCCATCAGGTGGAAGCAGTGGCAGCGATGATGAGGTAGTGGAGAAAGAATCGATGTCAGGTACTGTTAGTGAGGGTAATATGCCATCAGGTGGAAGCAGTGGCAGATATATTTTTATTTGTCCCGCCTTCCCTTGCTGGAGCTTTCAGAACGCCATTGACTTGTCGGTGGAGGATCCCTTCTATGTGCTGGGGGATGTCATGGCCCTGCTTGATCTTGTTGAGGGTTAGACAGCGGGGAAAATTGTGTTTTGGATGATGGTTCTTATGCTGGAGATATTTTCACTCGGCAGGTTCAATTTATGGTGCTAAGGATATGGTAGTTCCTACTTGTTACTTCATAATTTTGTGGTGAACTAAGAAGATGGACTAAGCCCTGAAGGTCTGGAAGCTACTTTGACTGTTAGGATTCTGAGTTGTGGAAGTAACTCGATTGCATGTTGTTATGGGCCCTTTGGCTTGTAGAAGTACTTACCACATGCACAATCTATCTCTATGATACCTGATTTGTTCTTTTGCTGCTAAGTTTATAAGTTACCTAGTTCCTTGAAGTCGATCTGTGTTATATGTTTGACTGATCATTCCTTGCCATTGTAACCAATGGGTGCCATCGACGCAAGCAAGCAAAATTGTCTTGTTTGACCTTTTTCATTGGTAATGAGCCTTGATCGTAACAGCTCTTGTTAACAGGCTTCACCTGCTCATGACCGTAAATCTTGTCTGACTAGGTAACTTTATGCTAATTATCCTCTTGTAAGACGTTACTCTTTTCTGAAGAATAGGTCTGGAAGCTGTACAAAGCTAAGTGATGCGCAAAATCATGTTTGTGTAACAGCACATTTTGAAGGCAACTCGTTCACCACTGTTTGGATCTCATGAATTCGATATGTTAACATTATGTATATCTTGTCTATAATAGACTAACATTTTCCCAAAACTTTGCCAAAATTGATTGGTTTCATCGAATCAGCTTGGCAAGAAAAATGGGGCGAACCTTTGTTATCAACCAAACACATCCATAGGAGCGTAAGGAGCAGAGATTTGATCCAGAACAAACAAAGAAAGAAAGAACTGTTTTCGTTAACATTATTCTATTACAAGCACAATTGATGCAGTGCTTTCCTGGCGGACTCTGCTGGTAAGCTTCCACTTTGTGAAGGAAGGTTGCCAGTTACACCTTACGTCCTGTGTCAGCCGGTGGAACAAGCACATTTTGAGTTCAAAGTAGTTCCAATAACTGCTTTCGTTAAATTTTGCCAAAACCATGAGTTAGTTTACATGAGTTAGTTTCGAATTCATGTGGGTTTCACCTCTAGCCTACCTCAACTTGTTTGGGTCGCCATATTCATTTATGATTCACAAACAAAGTCAAATATGAATCCTAACTACTAATAATCCCTACATTATGTTGGAAACCGTGGAGCGCAGAATATATGGAAATTCAGACTGAGCAGCTGAATATTCAACACGCTTAACTATTTCTGAATATAGATGTTCTAAACATACCTAGTGTCACCACCTGATTAAAAATAATTTAAGTAAATTTTTGTGATGTTTTCATGCATTTTACATCTCTTACCAGTAGTCAAAACTGCTGCACTTGATTCCAAAGGACAAATAAAAAACGTAATGATCAATCTCTCCGAAAAAAAGTATATTGTATTCATGTAGAGGACCATGCATTACTGAATCATCACAATTATAGACGGTAACATATGGCAGATATTTTGACAAACACGCTAACAAATCGTAGACCGAACCGCCTCGATCTAGGCACGTAGCCACGCCATCATTGCCATACTAGACCGACGATTGATCGTAGTGAATCACATCGACGATGCCCACTTGAGGCACACTAGATCTAGAAAACACGAACCACTCAATCGTATGCCGTTTATGAAAACATGTGGCAATGCTCGGTAAACACTTGTGTGTGAGTTGTAACCAGAAATGTGTTTACATGTATAACCAGGATTTGGAGAAATGAAATATGCACTCAGGGGAATCTTGATCCCTGAATTGGGCGGCGGTGGAGCTCTGGTGTCGTTCCCTTTATAAAGGTGCCGCACAACCGCTTTAAAGAACATGGTTTGTCGTGCGCGGCTTCGTCTCTTCGCGGTGACTCGTTTACGATTATGAGTTTTGGAGACTTCCAAGCAGCGTTCCTGCCGTTTTGCTTGGAGTTGTATGTATCCTGCCTTAAGTGCGTCTATTGTGGTGTAGTGTTGTATAAACTAGATTGCATGTTGGTCGTTGATTTATTTATAAAACATGGCGAAAGTCTTTTTTAGGATAAAGCATGCAACACTTTTTCAGCAAAGAAAAGAAGAAATAGAACGCAGTGCTCTGGTGCAAAAATATTTGAAAATCAAATATTTAGTTTGATAAAATGTATTTCCTTTTCCGTTGGAACATGCATATGTTTTCTACGTATATTTAAAATTTTGGTGCAAAAAAATCGTATTCCAAGCTATAGGAAAAAAGGAGATATATGCACCATTGGTCACTAAACTTGACGAGGATGAGTACTTTAGTCACTGAACTTGAAGAATGTTGTGCGCAGGTCACCAAACTTGGCAAGCATGAGCAAACCTGTCACAACCGTGAAGTCGCACGCTGACGGGGCCGTTGACCATAGATTGTGACCTTTTTTTTTTGCAAAAAGAACCCTGTAAAATCACAAAATAATATTAATTTCTTTCTCCTTATGTATTTTTTGCACTAGCTGCTCACCATGGCCGCGTCCGGCGACCAGACCCTCCGCGAGCTCGACGCACTCAGCCAGATGCTCTACCAGGTGCATAGCAACCGCCGCCATGCCATGGACGGGCTCCTCCTCGCCGTGGCCGTGCGCAAGAAAGAGTCACGCGACGGGTGAGCCGCCGGTGAGATTCGAACCAGAGGCAACCCCGGTTACCACCGGAGCGGCGGCGCATGGTGGCGCTCGAAGGCAGCCCGTCACAGAGCATGGTGAATGACAGCTAGAGGTCCTACCGGACCAGAAGCTCACCCTAAGGCCATAGGTGTGCTCGCCGAGGGCGGAGGAGGGTCGTGCCGCCGGAAATCAAGTGCGGCGACCATGGCCGGAGGAGGTGAAGAAGTCTTCAATTCCGTCGATTTCGGTCGTCTCGGCCTGCAAGCTTGAACGAGGAGGAGAAGGAGCTCATGGCGGAGCTATTAGTAGCCTCTGTTTGGCGCGGGCCATCTGTGTCAGCTACGCGACGCCACGATCGGAGGTAGGGTTTGCGCACGCGGTCGGGAGTGGTGGTTGGAACATGCCTTGGCGCATGGAGGAGGAGCACAGGGACTGCGCGATGGGAGGGTGGCGGAGCGGGTCTGCCGGCGACATGGGAGATGGCCGAGCCAGGGTGGGGATCGGGCTGTGGTGCCATGGCCGAAGCTTGAGGACAACTCTGATGGGTGGGCCCCACCGGTCAGTGGAACAGATGCAAACAGTGGGGCCCGCTGGTCAGCGAGACAAACCTAAGGGGAAATAAATTAATTTTATTTTGTGATTTTACAGGGTTCTTTTTGCAAAAAAAAGGTCACAATCTATGGTCAACGGCCCAGTCAGCGTGCCACTTCACGATTGTGACCGGTTTACTTTTTTAGAGAGTACGCAATCGCGTACCTTATTTTTATAGAAGGCAGAGGTTTGAGTACAAGAAAGTGACAGTCCGATTGCGCACAACAATGTCACACAACTCCACACCGGCTAGTCCGAAGACAGCCCCACAAACACAACAACAATGTTTGGTGACCTGCGAACAACATTCTTCAAATTCAGTGACTAAAGTACTCATCTTCGCCGAGTTCAGTGACCAATGGTGCATATATCTCGAAAAAAATGTGGCTTTGAAAAAAAAAAGAATAGTACATTCCCCCACCCCAAAATTTGTCTTTTTACAGATATCTTTTTAACAAAACTTTTTAAGTACTCCCTCCGATCCATATTAGTGGGCACAACTTTGTCTAGATACACATGTATCTAGTCTAAATACTTAACTAGATACATATGAATTTAGACAAAGCTATGCCAACTAATATGGATCGGAGGGAGTACGTACAAAATTTATACATGTAGTTGTATACTTATTTCAGATTATTCACAACCCTAGAAATATTATTGTTTTAAAAAAATTCAAAAAATCAGGCACTATTGTTCTCGAGCAAGTGCCACTTTCTGGAAGACCACTACCACGAGTCCACCGACCACCTCCGTACTATTGGTGGCATAGTGGCATCCCACCAGTTCAACGAGAGCAAACCCCCATTCGCTCCGCTCGCAGAAGTGTCTCGACCTAGCCGCCGCCCGGCAAAACCCTAGCCGCCCTCCGCCGCCTCATCCGCCATGGATGCCGCCGGCGCCGCTGGTGGAGAAGCATTCATGAACTACGCCGGAATCGCGGAGCTCTTCAACTCTCTGGGATTGCAGGGCCCGTCGGCGCAAGCCCACGTCGATTTCATCGTCGACGTTCCCCACCTCATGTCCCTCCTCCCCCCACCCGTTGTCCCCGCGCCCGACGACGACGGATCCTCCGACGACGATCAATTCTCCCTCACCTCCTCCGAATCCGACGACGACGCCGACGCTCTCGTTCCGGCGGCGCAGGATGACGGCCTGGACCACATCGGCCGCCTCGCGGACGACCTGCTCTCCAACATCATCTCCCGCCTCCCCACCAAGCGAGCCGCGCGCACCATGGTCCTGTCCACGCGCTGGCGCTTCGTGTGGGCGGCGACCCCGCTCCTCGTCGACGACGCCCACCTCAGGCCCGCCGCCGGAGGGCTCCGCGAGATGCTCGCCTTCCGCGCCGTGCGCGCCGTCTCACGCTGCGTGGCCGCTCACCCGGGCCCCGTCCGCGCCGTGCGCATCACCCGCCTCTCCTTCCACCAGCAGGAGTACGCGCTCCAGCGCCTGGTCGCCAGTCTCGCCGCCAAGAACGTCCAGGATCTCATCCTCTTCAACTGCCCCTGGCCGCGCGACCTGCCGCTCCCCGACCAAATCCTCAGCTGTGCCTCCCTCACCCGCCTCTACCTCGGGTTCTGGCGCTGGCGCTTCCCGGGCACCACCGCCCACTCGCCCGCCTTCCCCAACCTCCACGAGCTCGGCATTTTCCACACCATCATCGAGGACAAGGAAGTCAACGCCTTGCTCGCCCATTGCCCCAAGCTGAAGATACTCTCCTATGCCATGGCGCTTAATTCCCCTTCACGCATCCGTGTCAACTCCTACAGCCTCCGTGTTGTGATGGAATGGAGATGCAGCTTGGAGGAAGTCATCATTGATGATGCCCCCTGCCTGGAACGTCTGCTGTTTGATAGCGTTGGCAAACGAAGGCCCATCAAGATTGTACACGCGCCCAGGCTCGAGGTCCTCGGGTTCTTGGACCTCCACCTCCACACGCTCGAGATTGGTGGCATTGTCATCAGGGTAACTGCGTCCTCTGGCTTTTCTGTTCTGCACTTAGCTTTCATTACTTGATTGAGCAAGTGCAACCAAATAATTTTCTCACGGTTTAATGGCAGGCTGGGATGAATGTGAGAGCTTGTGCCATGCTGCCAAATTTGAAGATACTCGCTGTCAAGGTGCGACTTTGGAATGACATGGAAGCCAAAATGCTGCCCACTCTGCTCAGATGTTCTCCTCGCCTCGAGACGCTTCACATCATGGTAATGTCATAAGATAACTTTTCATGTGAATAATTGTTTTTCAGTTGCAATTCAAGATGATAATATGGATGTCAGCTTATTCCATTATTTGTTTTTCATTCATATATATATATATATATTCCAGAACCCGGGCTCAGAATGTCGATTCAGTCCTAGCACTTCTAACTGTTCTTGGGTGCAATTTCGAGATTGATATATGCGGACTAATTTTTCTTTTCTTTTTTTGCTCAACACAAGTCCATTCGTTCCAAGGCACCTGATATTGTGGATGATGTTGATATCTGGAACTCCATGGCCTCCTGTGATTGCCTCGAATATCATCTGAAGGCTTTCGTCCTCCACGGATTTCACTCCCGGAAGCATGAGACGCAATTCATGCGTTACATTTTTAAGAATGGTAAGGTGCTGAATACTCATGGCTTCGTATACAGTGATGATGTGGTACTGGAGGGATCAGATGGAATTAGTTCTAGTGATGATGTGGTAGCGGAGGAAGGCCCAGTGTCAAGTTCTGTTGGTGTGGGCAATGCGCCATCAGGTGAAAGCAGTTCCAGCGATGATTCCAGTTATGATGCGGAAGTGGAGGGTGGCCCGGTGTCAGGTACCGAGGGCATTGCACCAGCAGGTTTGAGCGTTGATAGGTATATGTGTTGGTGCCCCGCCTTCCCTTGCTGGAGCTTTCAGAACGCCATTGACCTGTCAGTGGAGGATCCCTTCTTTGTGTTGAGGCGCGATATTGGCCACTGTTCATGTTGTTGAGAGTGAGACGTCGTGCTAGTTTGTGTTCGATGATGATGCTTATGCTGGAGATGTTTTCACTCGGCACGTTTACTTTGCGGTGCCAAGGAAATGGTAGTTACTTGTTACTTGATGATTATGTGGTGAACTAAGAAGGTAGACTAAGCCCATGAAGGTCTGAAGCTAGTTTGAATACGTGGCAGTGGTAAGATTCTGAGCTAGTTGGTGTAACTTGACTGCTTGTTGTTTCGGGCCTTTTGGCTTGTAGAAGTACTTGCAACATGCACAATCTATCTGTGATTCTGTATGGTATCCTGATTTGTGCTTCTGCTGCTAAGTTGTTAAATTGCCTAGTTCCTTGTAAACAATCTGTGCTGTGTCACATGTTTGACTGATCATTCCCCGCTATTGCTGCCCCTTTTGCAAACGATAGCAGCCATCATAAACAAGCAAAATTGTCTTGTTTGGCCTGTTTTCACTCAGTTTGATTTTAGTTAATGAGTCTTGAGCGTAAGAGCTTCTATTAACGACATTGCCTGCTCATGACCGTAAATCTTGTGGGACGCGATAACGTTATGCTAATTATCCACTTGTAAGACGTAACTCTTTTCTGAAGGATAGGTTTTTATCTGTATAAAGCATAGTGCTGTGCAAAATCTTGTTTGTGTGACAGTACATTTTGCGGCAACTCTTTCACCATTGTTTGGATCATTGGCTAGTCACACACTCTGCTATCTTAGCAGTATGTATGTCCTGTCTGTAATAGACTCACATTCTCTCAAAACTTCACCAAAAGTGATTGGTTTCATCGTTTAGACACATCAGTTTGGCAAGAAAAATGTGGTGAACCTTGGTTATCAACCAAATATATCCGTAGGAGTGCAAGGAGCAGAGATTTCATTCCAAAACAAAGAAACAAAAACTGCAAGGAGCAGAGATTTCATTCCAAAACAAAGAAACAAGGAGCAGAGATTTCGTTAACACATTATTCTATTACTAGCACAACTGATGCAGTGTTTTCGTGGAGGACTCTGCTGGTAAGCTTCCACTTTGTGAAGGAAGGTTGCCAGTTACACCTTACGTCCTGTGTCGACCGGTGGAACAAGCACATTCAGCATGCTTAACTATTACAGTATAACTGTTCTAATACTCAGTGTCAGTGGCTGATTAATATATTTTAAGTAAATTTTGGTGATGTTTTCATGCATTTTCCATCTCTTACCAGTAGGCAAGACTGCTGCACTTGATACCAATGAACAAATAAAAAAAACGTAAGGATTGATCTCCCAAAAAAAAAACAAGTATATTGTATTCATGTAGAACATTTCCTAATAATAATGTACGGAATAGATTTTCTGCGTGTCACCAATACCTTTTAAGGAAGTACATTAGCACAGAAAATAGAGCATACACTAACTACACATCTAGGATGTATCTGCAACGAAGTCTTGTATCACACTCCGTACTGCAATTGGAATTCTCACAGAGTGTGTACTTCCATCGGACCACGTCAGGCTCCCGAAAGTGTACCCGCCTTGCACTCTCTGCTTCGCCGTGAGCGTGATCCGAAATGTCACGCTTCTGCTTCCCCCACCTTTGGTGAAACTGACCACAGATGGCTCCACTGACACGATTACCCCCGCCGGAGCATCAACAACTGCTTGGTAAGTTGCTTCCACCGGGCCGACGTTGGTCACAGTGCGCATGATAATCACGCGGTCTTTGAGGTTCGGCACGGCGATCGAAGGGAGGTTGAGGTTGAGTTGGTAGGACTCGCAGTCGCCAAGCAATCCAAGGGTGCAGTTGAAAAACTTGGTGTACTCCGTCGCATCCACATCGTAAACCAAGCCGGGGTCGACGGCCCTGTCCGGGTTAATGTGTCCACCACCGAAGTCAAAGGGGTCGGCTTGTTTTCTTGGGACCCCCTCTGTTTGGATCGGCATACTAAAACGATTTGTCGATGAAGCTGAAAAAAAGATGCATTCAGGGCCAAGCAACAATCCGGCTAATCATATATTATGACGAGTTATTTAGAAAAACTTTCGCCAATGTTTCGGTGTGTGCGTACCTGTGGTGACGATAGCGGACTTGATCATGGCAGGCGACCAGTCGGGGTGTACTGACTTAAGCAGCGCCGTGACCGCTGAGACATGTGGACATGCCATGGACGTCCCTGAAAATAGCACATAGGAGTCGCCTACGGCTGCCAAGATGTTGACCCCGGGTGCAGCTACATCAGGCTGTTTGAAACACGCAAAGAGATACAAGTCTTTAGTACTCAAATATTTAGGGCCCTAGGTACTGTAAATATATACGTGCAACCGGTTTGTGTCGGAATAAGAAATATTCCATTTGTTCTAAAGTATAAGACACATAACTTTTGATCTAAGTAAAAGATCTCTATGTTTGACTAAGTCAATATGAAAAATATCAACATTTACAATACCAAATCAATATCGATAAATTCATCATGAAATATATTTTCATAGCGTATATATTTGATGTTGTGGATGTAGATATTTCTCTCTATGAAATCCATTAGTATTTATACATCTCTTTTGGGACGAAGGAAGCACAGTACCTTAAGTATGGCGGGAAACATGGCGCTGGGGCCTCTCGATGAGGAATAAGCGACCCTCGGTGCTAGCACTCCCTCCCCGACAATGCTCACGGTAGGTGACACCTTCACCGTTGGATTCCTAGCATAGCCACGAGACATACATGAGTTCTTGGACGAGAAGACAATATGTAATCACCTTGTTCGATGCTCTCACCTCGTGATACCACAGTAGGAAGCGATTCTCTGCGCGATCTCGAAATCTACCAGCACACAAGGCATAATGCCCTCGCACATGGCCAGGGTGCTGAGGCTATTCGCATCGTTCTGTGCAAAAATGAGGCCCTTTGCTCCGGCCTCCATGGTGAGGTTGATGGCGTCGCAGATTGCTACCCGAGGCGGAGTTCTGGATGTCGTCTCTGGTGCGTAACACAACACAATTTTTCCAGTGACATTGCTTAGCGCCAATGACTTCGCGTCGCAGCTGCAAGTGTAATGTATCAAGTTCAATATTGTTAGAGAAAAAGAAGTTCAATTCTATGCAAATTCGCTGAACTGGGATTAGCACTTGTAGGAGTTTAAGTATCACATGTATATGTATAGATTGTACTCTATAATAATTTGTATGTATTAGGAGGACTGAGATGTAAAAGACAAGTAGAAGAAATAAAAGAAAGGGAAAACAGAGGAGAAGATAAGCCTCTGTTCTTCACTCTGTTCTTCACTCCCAGGTTTCTCTCTCCCGCATAAACCTAGTTCCTAATCCCGTGTGATTTGTGTTTAATCTGCTGTGATAACAACATGGTATCAGAGCGGCTGATCCGTGGGCGTGTTTCCGGCTCAGATTTGGTCTGATTTTTGCTAGCTTGCCTGGGATTCGGTGGTCGCCGTGGTTGTGGCTGCCTGTGTGCGCCGCTGCCGTCTTCGTCAAGGTCGCCTTTGTGCGGCGTCGTTGCCGTCGTTCCTTCGTGCAGCGTCTCTGCCCCCTGTGTGCGCCGCTGCCATCTTCGTCAAGGTCGCCTTTGTGCGGCGTCGCTGTCGTCGTTCCACCGTCCGCGAGCTGCAGTTCGGCCGTGACTTTCTCAGGTACAAATACGTTCAGCCTGGTTAGCTGAATCGATTGTGAAGCTGTAGTGCTATTCAGCTTTTCCAAGATTCATTATAGCTGCTCTGGTCATGGGAGAAACCGGTAAAGATTCTGGTATGGAAAAATTTATGGAAAGTATGCAGCGTATGATGTCCCAATTGCTAGAACAGGCACAATCACGATCAAGCAGTAGTTCTGATGTTCAGAAAAACTTGGAGGCTAATCCAGTAAGGTTGACTGGTCCTGGTGACTTTTTTAGTTGGTCTCGTAATGCATTGTTGATCTTAGAATCACATGGCTTGGAGAAATTTCTGAAGGAAGATGAAAAGAAGCCACTGGAAGTTGCACAGGAACAATGGGACCAAAGTCAAAAACGGGTCATGGTGTGGCTGCTTAGTTCGATGGATAAAGCTGTGAGGGAACAAGTTGAAGGCTTTCAGAGTGCCGCCGAGGTCTGGACAAGCATTGAAAAGCAATTTTCAGGGAAGTCGAACAAGATGCAGGTTACCAGAATACTCCATGAATTAAGGCATGTCAAACAAGAACAGAAAACCGTGACCGAGTATGCTGGCGAAATTAAAAAGCTCTTCCGAGACTTGGAGTATTTTAGACCGTTCAAGGCACACGATCCCAAAGATGTACAACTTCTCCGAGAATGGTTTGAGCCAATATTGGTACAAGCCTTCCTTGAAGGATTGAATGAGGAGTTCAAACTGCGGTCCCAACTGATACATGCATTACCTGACTGGCCCACTTTGGATCAGACCATAGCAAGTATACTAGAGGAGGAAACCAGACTGTCAAACCAAATAATTGTGCCAAATATAAATGTTGACACTAGAGCTGCATTGTCTTCTCTCAGTCAAGTTCAACCCAGTGGGGGAGTGAGATATGGCCAGACAAGCGCCATCAGACCTGACTATAAGAAGAAAACCAGAAGTATGTGTGATCATTGTAAAAGACCTGGACATATGAAAAGGGATTGCTTTGAGCTGATTGGTTACCCACCTGGTTGGCAGAAGAGGCCTCAAAATAGACCAGTTAGGGAGAATAATAATGAAAGGAGATTCAACCACAGTCATCTCACTGCTACTACTGGCGAGACTCAGGTGGCTGCTGGAATTCAAGCGCTGGAAGAGTTCAAGGCAAAAATGATGACGGCTACAACACAAAATCCTGAAGTGGCATCCAGTTCTAGTGATACTCAAGGTGCGAATTACTCGATAAACTCCTGGATCATTGATTCAGGAGCAACTAATCATATGACTGGCTCTTCCAAGAATTTTATTACTTATATGCCACGCTCAGGGAAAGATAGGGTGTGTATAGCCGATGGATCTACAGCGCCTATAATGGGATCTGGAACCATTAGTTGTACCCCTTCGTTACCACTGAGTCTAGTGCTACATGTCCCAAATTTCCCTGTGAACCTTCTGTCAATTAGTTCTATCACAAAAACACTTAACTGCATGGCATGTTTCTATCCTAATTGTTGTATATTTCAGGAGCTGGAATCAGGAAAAATACTTGGGACTGGGACTGAAAATGATGGGCTGTACTATCTTAACTCTACTTCAGCCCCGCAGGCTCTCAACACTAAGTATGGTTCGTCAACCAATGAGTTGCTTTTGCTTCATTATAGGCTTGGTCATCTATCATTTCAGTCTATGAGTCGTTTATATCCTTCTCTGTTTAAGGCGTGTTGTAAGGAAAAACTGGTTTGTGAAGTGTGTGAGTTAGCTAAGCACACTAGGTCAAATTATCCAAGTGTTGGAGAGAGAAGTAAGACACCTTTTGAAGTAGTACATTCTGATGTATGGGGACCATCTGCTGTAACCTCTTTGTCGGGGGAACGTTGGTATGTTATTTTCATCGATGGGTTCAGTAGATGTACCTGGCTGTACTTGTTAAAACATAAGTCTGAAGTATTATCCGCGTTCAAGGATTTCTATAATATGGTGCATAATCAGTACAATGTCAATGTGAAAGTTCTCCGCTCTGATAATGGCACAGAGTATATTAATAAGGAGTTTGATAGTTTCTTATCGGCTAATGGGATTATGCGCCAAACTACATGTGTAAATACAGCTGAGCAGAATGGTGTGGCTGAAAGGAAAAACAGGCACCTGCTAGAGGTAGCCAGATCTCTTATGTTCCTGATGAATGTACCAAAGTTTCTATGGGGAGAAGCTGTGAAAACAGCTGCATATTTGATAAATCGCATGCCCTCAAGGATACTAAACTACAAAACTCCATTGGAGATGTTAACCGGTACTAACCATTTTATTGTGCCACCAAAGATATTTGGGTGTACTTGTTTTGTTCATGATCACAGGAATTCAGCTGGAAAACTTGATCCCCGGGCCATCAAGTGTATCTTTGTAGGATATTCACCTACACAGAAGGGCTACCGATGTTGGAGTCCAACAGAGAAGAAATTTTTTGTGAGTATGGATGTTACCTTTCATGAAAAGGAACCCTTTTACCCCTTGAAAGATGCAGGTAATGGTGCTAGTAGTAAGGGGGAGAGTTCTAATAATATGCATGGATCAGGTAGCTCGGTGTTGGTGCCAATGATGGACACTGTACCATCAGACCATGGAACCGAGGGGGAGCAAAATCAAGACGCGGAAGTGAATACTCATAATATTCATGAGGTATTTGATGATACTGCTGGTCAACAAATTAATACTGACCGTGAAACTTTACCTGTGGATTCTAGAGTGTCAAGTGATGAGCAACTACACGAAGAGATGACCAATGAAGACGGTGATCAGGTAACACAGGAGGAGATTGGCCACAACAGCGAAGACAGAGGTACCATAAATTCTACAATCCCAAATAATGTACCAGTTAGTAGTCATCCTATTGTCCAGCGGAAGTCTATAAGGAAGAGGGATATACCAGCACGGCTCAAGGACTGTGTAGAATACCAACATGATATTGCAAAATTCGTTTCTTATGAAAGGTGTAGTCCATCCTTTAAGAGTTTTATTGGTTCTCTTGACTCTCAATCAGCCCCTACCGACTGGAGAGAAGCTATATTGGATCCCAAATGGAAGACAGCTATGTTGGAAGAGATGGAGGCATTGGAGAAGAACAACACATGGGAACTGGTTGAGCTACCAAAAGGTAAAGAGCCGGTCGGGTGTAAATGGGTGTATACCATTAAACATAATCCTGATGGTAAAGTTGATAGGTACAAAGCAAGATTAGTAGCTAAAGGGTATACACAAACATACGGGGTTGACTATGAGGAGACGTTTGCTCCAGTGGCAAAGATGAACACGGTAAGAACCTTAATATCATGTGCAGTTAATCTTGACTGGCAACTGCACCAATTAGATGTAAAAAACGCCTTCTTGCATGGGGATCTACATGAAGAGGTCTATATGCACATACCACCTGGGTTTGCCACAGCTAATACTGAAGGAAAAATGTTGAAACTTAATAGATCCTTATATGGGTTGAAGCAGTCACCACGTGCCTGGTTTGATAGATTTAGAAAGGCTATACTGAAGCTAAGCTTTAAACAAAGTAATGCAGATCACACCTTGTTCTACAAGAAGAGAGAGAATATGCTTACCATTCTAATAGTTTACGTGGATGACATTGTCATTACAGGAGATGATGGTGCAGGAATTGAGGACTTGAAGCAGCACCTAAAGAGGGAATTCGAAGTGAAAGACCTCGGACAACTAAGATATTTTTTGGGAATTGAAGTGTCCCGAAGCTCTAAAGGTATTTACTTGTCTCAGAGAAAATATGTACTGGATTTATTGTCAGAAACTGGTATGCTGGGTAGTCGCCCAGCACACACTCCAATTGAACCAAACCATAGACTGGCAAATGACTCGGGTGAACCAGTAGATCGAGAACAATATCAACGGTTAGTTGGACGGTTAATTTACTTATCACATACTCGTCCTGACATAGCATTTGCTGTAAGTGTGGTTAGCCAGTTCATGCATGATCCCAAAACTCAGCATATGAATGCGGTACTTCACATAATTCGATATCTAAAAAGTAGCCCAGGTCGGGGATTATTGTACAGACCACATGGAAACCTGAAAGTGGAATGTTACACTGATGCAGATTGGGGAGGTTCCCTAGAAGATAGGAAATCTACATCAGGCTATTGCACATTTGTAGGAGGCAACTTAGTTACTTGGCGTAGCAAGAAACAAAGCGTTGTTGCTAGGTCTACTGCTGAGGCAGAATTTAGAGCAATGGCACATGGGATTTGTGAAATACTATGGCTGAAAATCATGTTGCTAGAATTGGGTTTATTTCAGACCAGTCCAATGATCCTATATTGTGATAATAAGGCAGCACTAGACATTGCACACAATCCAGTTCAACATAGTCGGACGAAACATATTGAAATTGATCGGCACTTCATAAAGGAGAAATTGGACCAGGGAGAAATATGTATGCCTTTTGTGAGTTCTTCAAATCAGTTAGCAGATATCTTGACTAAGGGATTAGCCGAAAAATCCTTTTGTAGCATGTGCAGCAAGATGGGGCTCTATGATGCTTTTTCCCCATCTTGAGGGGGAGTGTGGGAGTTTAAGTATCACATGTATATGTATAGATTGTACTCTATAATAATTTGTATGTATTAGGAGGACTGAGATGTAAAAGACAAGTAGAAGAAATAAAAGAAAGGGAAAACAGAGGAGAAGATAAGCCTCTGTTCTTCACTCTGTTCTTCACTCCCAGGTTTCTCTCTCCCGCATAAACCTAGTTCCTAATCCCGTGTGATTTGTGTTTAATCTGCTGTGATAACAACAGCACTAAAAATCATTACCTCCTAGCATTAGCAAAAACCTTTTTTTTTTTGCGGGTAGCATTAGCAAGAACCTTAAAGTCACTGCTTATCACCGATGTGTTGTAGTGAAGAGATTGCCCCTACGATTAAAACAAGACACCAAATCAGGAGTTCGTGTAGTTAGATTTCGAGGACAATTCTATATGACTCGAAGATACATTCAGATTTCTTATACAAGTATCTCCTGCCATAGTTATGCAGACATATTGTATAAGCTATGTGGGTTGTTTGTTTTAAGTTTAGGCATACTGTCCCTTCTAGTCTTTTCTTTTTGGTCTACATATTCGAATAATTTTTGGAATGGCTCAGCCTTTTCTTCTTCTGCTTTTAATTACCTTTTTTTTTTTGAAGCCTGAGAGCATCCATGTATTCATCCAAAGATCGAAAATACAAGCAGGAACACACGAACACTACACCGACGGAAACCAGAGCAGCAATCCAGCAGCAAAACACGAACAAAAGCTGCAGAACCACCGAGAACAACACCACCCAAAACTAGAAAAGAGAAGACCTCCAACCATGTTGAAAGCTGCAAAAACCACCCGAAGCAAGCAACGGGATCATGAAGCAATGAACGAGCACAGCAAGGCCACCTCTTCTCCAGCCCCAGCTCCGACGAGCACCAGCAGAGCAGGCTCACCCGAAGCAGCAGCCACCTTCCACCCCAACTCTGCAGCCCTCCCCAGCAAGAACCATCGCCGAATTGAGCTTCAGCTTCACGCCGTCCAGGCAACCCTTGAACCAGACCAAACAACCTCCAGACGGCCCCTCCCCTCGCCGCCACGGCCGGCCAGAGCGAACCCGTCGAAGAAGACCAGCACCACTAGCACCAAAACCAGATCGCCGACCCCCAGCAACTCCTCCCCTCGCCACCACGGCCGGCCGGAGGAGCAAAGAAGGGAGAGAGCGCCTGATGAACCTCACAAGCTTCTCGATGGCGACGCAGAGGCCTCCATCGAAGCGGAGACGAAGCCGGAGGACCAAAAGTCCCTGACGATGCCGCCGCAACCACCTCGGCCACACCGCCCAGACAGGAACCTCCCACGAGCTCCTCGGCGTCGCCGCCGAGACGGGGCTGGAGCTGGGAAGAGATTATTGCAGACGCCGGCGCCGCCACCCTCAAAACGCCGCCGCCACACACCCTACTTCGACTATTCACACACCTAACCGGTAGATCCGGGGTTCCCCCACCCTCCCGTCGCCGGAGCGACGAGCGGAGGGGAGGGGAACCCCAGTCCCCGGCGGCGGAGAACTCGAAAACGCCGGTCGCCTCCCTTTTCGCCTATGTTTCCTGTAGCGAGAGAAGGGGAACGAAGGGGAGCTTTTAAGTATACTACATATCTGTTTTTTTATAAAGAGAGATTGTTATTAACTTAAATTTTGCATTAAACCGATACAAATAAAAAATACCCATCTCTACAGGGCAGAGAAATATCTCGATCCTCCAACATTATAGCACCATTTGAGTCCTCAAAGCGCAATCCTGCACTCATGCTAGGCTAATTATGGGTCCTTAGACTATTCTAGTTTGGACCTAGCATACAGTTTGAGTTGCACTTTGACGATCCAGGACACATGTGAGATCCTGAAAATGGTTTGAGCATCTGTAATGATTTTAGAAGAATGACACAATTCTAGGGTACTAGCGAGGGGGTGTGGCACACGTGGTTTGATGTGAGTGGTGGTAAAAGTAAAACCCGTTCGTAGCTTAATTTTAAATTAACTAGTAAGTAGATGTTAAAGAGGCGACCCCACCATTAGTAATACTCCCTCCGTTTACTTTTAGTTTGCGTTCTAGCTTTTCCAAAAATTTCCCTTTTAGTTTGCGTTGTGGTGTTGTTTCCCTAATATGCCCCGACGTTGGGTGGCCATGCATGCTACTGATTACAGCGGAAGCGAGGCGTCGAGGTAAAGGTGACCAATGCACGCATGGTTTTCACGGGCAGCTGCGCATGCATGCATTTAAAACACCAGGGATAGATTAGTCCATGCAGCCTCTAATTTAGCTCATCGTACGCCTACCTTGTTATCTGTTCTTTGCATAGAACGCAAACTAAAAATAAACGGAGGGAGTACTAGATCCGAAAAATCTAGACTAATATTAAAAGCCCCAGCCTGGCTGATCCAAATACTGTCAGCCCTCAGATGACAGTCATCCAATGATCCAGATTTAACTAATGATGAGCTCTCATTAAGTCATACCCCCATCTCAGAACCGTCCATCTGATAAAACGACCGGACAGGATTCACCCAATGATGAGCACCACGCGCACCAGCAATTTCTCCTCCTAATCGAAATCGGAAAAAAGTAAGGAAAAAAAAACTAGCGTCCACCGCGCACCGCCCAACTCCAACCAACCGCCGCCAGGAAACACGAACGCCCACGGCGCGAGGAGACGACTCGACGACCGAACGCCCGCGAGGATCCACGCCGGTCGCCCGCCACTCACCAACCGCCGAGACCTGGACGCCGACCGTCGCTGAGACCTCACGCCCACCGCCGCCGAGACCTGACGCCGACCGCCGCCGACCACCTCGCCATTCTCGCCCTCGCCAAAGCGGCTGGGTCGCTGGAGCAGGGATCAAATCGACCAGCCGTCCTTCTAGGTCGGTGCCGGATTTGCGATTGGGTCGCTGCACCGCCGTCCAACTCGACCTGCTGTCCTTCTCTACCTCGACAACGCGCCTGGGTCGCTGGAGCGGCGATCCAATCAGAGTATCAACTTCTCGGTCGGCATCGCCAACGCGGCTGCGCCGCTGCAGCACTAATCGATGCGATCCACTCCGTCCCGTCTACGTTGCCGTGTAAGTCAACGCCCGATTGCCATCTGAAGAACTGCCGATTATTGCTCTTCTTCATTATTCATCATTTCTTAAAACGGAAACTGCTGCTTCGTGGCTCCTCTGGTGCTCCATGGGCCGGCCTCGGCGAACAGCTGCGAGCAGGGCGATCCGGTATTCTGAATTTGTACTTCTATCTGAACCTGATTTGCGCGTGTATTCTGAATTTGAAGTGCACTTGAACTCTGAATCAGAATTGCACATGTGCTCAGAATTTGAAGTGTACTTGTACGCTGAATCTGAATTGCATTACCTTGGCTCTGAAATGTGTTGTACTATTTAATCTTCTGTATGCGTTATAAGCTAAATAACTCAAGAAGCAGAGGGATATAGATAGGTACAAATTTGGTGAATACAAAGAAACAAAGCTGGTCAATACAGCCCTAATCTGACGTCCGTTTCCTGCTCAGTACAAAGAAAATACATTGGACAGTACAAAAAATTTAGGGAAAGTAAATTATGCTCAATGCTGAGTGGTTTCTTCCAAGTAATATATTTTTCCCAAATTTTATCCTATGAAAAGTAAATTATGCTCATTGCTGAAATGCTATTCTGAATTTTGACCGCGAGATGCTATCCTGAATTCTAATTATATACTCTTGAGCTCCTGTAAAATATATTGACGCGCAAGGATGCAACGATAGGTTATTTCCCATACCCATAATTTATGTGTGTGATTGCTTGATTTCCCATTACTGTATGAGCTCAAATTGTGCTTGCAGCCGATGGTTAAGAAGATTCCAAAACATAATATTGAAGGCAATGTAGATTCAGAAAAGGACTCCAGTTTTAAAACATATGAATCCTCTATTTCATGTAGATATACACTTCCTTTGTTAAAACCAAGGATGACATTTAGAAGCTACCTTTTTTTATAAATCATTTGAACGAGTTATGAATAGTATGTGTTTTACCTTCATGCAGGTACACTAGATGACGGCGTATCGATAGGAGCAGATAAGTTCACATCACCTACTATAGCTAGAGGTAAATCATCTCTTGGTACTACGATGTAACCAACTTGGGCACTTGAGACTTTAGATACATCAAGTACAGATGGCCCATGGCTTCAAATTGTAGGAATGCATTTCAGTTTACCTTATCTTGACAAATACTTGAACACGTACCATAATTCTAGACCTAGGTGAAACCGGGTCTTGATGATTTTGATTTAAGGAGAGAGCCCGCGTTTAAAATTTTACATTTCAAATTTGTAGGTGTGTTCATCATGCTAAGTTCAGTACGACAATAACCAATTTATGGACACTTGATAATACCACTTTTGAGACAAGCTTTAGGGAAAATGCCTCCATAGAATATTGGTTCGTTATCAATGTTCTATTGTGCGTTCATTTACTTGTTTTTGAGGGGCAGACAATTCTAAAAGTTACACCGGTCCAGTAGCTATTTGTGGTACCGAGAGATGTTTGTGGAGATTATAATCTGTGCACTGTCGGCCATCTGCAATCATGGGAAACAGCTACATAAAATTTGGTATTCACCCAATTCACTGATGTCTACTATGACCTTAAAATTAATGCCTGATTCATTGCTAAAACTTCAATCTAGGGAAAGTAAATTATGCTCAATGCTGGGTGGTTTCTTCCAAGTAATACATATTTTTCCCAAATTCTATCCTATGAAAAGTAAATTATGCTCATTTCAGAGATTCTATTCTGAATTCTGAACGCGAGATGCTATCCTGAATTCTAATTATATACTCTCGAGCTCCTGTAAAATATATTGACGTGCAAGGATGCAACGATAGGTTATTTCCCATACCCATAATTTATGTGTGTGATTGCTTGATTTCCCATTACTGTATGAGCTCAAATTGTTCTTATTTATTTTAGATGATGGGGTTGTGATTAGTATTATTTCCACAATTGAATAGAGGTGATTTCTTCCCTTTTCAGTTGACATGAAGAAATCATTTGGATTTCAAAATTATTTTTTAAGCTACAAGGCAAATTATTCTGTGATGTTTGCATTAATCGCTCATGACCGCGGAGTCAAAAATTCAGAGAACGAGCCTTTGAGAAATAAATTTAAAACGTGCATTGCACGTGCACGATTACTAGTGTAAAGAAATACGTGAAGAATGCTCATACGAACCACCATTTTTTCTTTGTTCCCAAGTGTCATTAAGGTCGGAAAAGACCGATCCATGGAGTTAGAGGCTACCGTTGTGACCCACGGCACGGCATTCGACACCGTGGAAGGCACGGGGCCATTGTTCCCGGCGGCAAAGATGACGGAGATCCCTCTCAACACTGCATGCAACGTCCCAAAGATCTCCTCGCCAATGCCTCCCAGCGACAATGACAAGACATCAACTCCATCCTTTATGGCGTCATCGATGGCGGCGAGGATCGACGCCTCGGGGCATCCGCTGTCCCAACACACCTTGTATATGCCCAATCTGGACCGTGGCGCCCCTCCACGCGCTACACCAGCGGCAAGGCCACCCCCATTATAGCTCACATTCCAAACCTGCCCTCCGGCGATCGTCGAGGCGACGTGCGTGCCGTGACCGATGAGATCCCTAGGAGACATGTAGTCCTTTTTGAGCTCCTCATCGGTGACACCGCCACTGTACCACCGTGCGCCAATGATCTTTCTGTTGCAACTCGTGGTGTTCCATGCCACGCCAACCTGACATTCACCTTTCCACCGGGCCGGCACAGGGCCATACCCGGTGTCGTCAAAGCTTCGAGATTCAGGCCATATGCCTGCAACGGAAGAATGGAGAGTCACTAGTTGAAGGTGACGTTGTCCATCTCGATCTTAACTCTTGGGTTAATTTTCTCCAGTTTTAGATTTGTGATTGGTGATGTAAGTTTACCTGAATCGATCACCCCAATGATGACATCTTCGCCGTACTTTGCTTTTTGCAGAAGGCCCTGCTGCTGTGATGGCTGTTGGTAGTAGTCAAGGCCGAGAAAGTCCCAGCTCCGAGTTGTGTGCAGTTGATGATAGGTGTTCGGCTTCACACTGACAACTTCAGGCAATTCTGCACTCCCAACAGGATGGTGATTAGTTTCAATCGATCATGCAATTTGCAAGATGCTCCAAGATAGTTATAGACATTCCATTCAATATGATCTAAGAGTTTATTTCTACTAACCTCTTCGGAGGCAGTGTGTTTGATGTGTTTTTGTGCTAAAATATATGGCGATCAATTGCTGATATATATGCATGTTAAGCATATCCAAGTATAGGTTTCAAAATGCCTCTTTGATCAGCTTGGAGCCGTCATGCATGAATGCATCGTATGTGTGGAGCGGTACGGCCTAATTGCCGGATGTTAATCAGTCCATCAGATTAATGATGCTCATGTGCTTTTGTTATATGGGCTAAGCCCGTGATTCTCTTTCCCATAACGTGATTAGCTGATGGCCTTTTTCCAAGGCCCGCTGATGTACGCAGGCAAAGGATAAACGGGATCATGAGGAAATTGACTTGGATACGTAGAAGATATACGTGCAGTACACGGAAGATCGATCGGATCCTAACTGATCAATACTTGTTGGCGGCGCCGAAACGTGCGGCAGCCCAACTTCACCAACCGACCTAGCTAGGTTTCGCTGCCTATATAAACAGGGCATCGACCCACGCGAGAGGATAGAGACAGACCCAGCCGGAAGAATACGCACATACCATACGCGAAGCAACGCAAGCGACCTGAGATCCAATCTCAGGTTACGATCGTCTTCCTCTCGTGCAGGCGGCCGAGGGGAGAAGGCGATCTGGTGTGCGCCGTGAGGAGCACGGGCGCATCGCAGGCTAGCCAGCTTGTTGTGCACGACAACGAGATCATGGCAGTCATCTTCTCCGATGGTGAGGAACTCTACTAATCTATGTTGTTCTTATCTTTAATTGCATCTAGCGTTGCATGGTATCGGTGTTGGAGCTGCTGGCGTATGATCGCCGGCGTCTCCACCTCCACGTTTTCGACTGCCGGAGATCAGCCGGCGTCATCTTCCTCCATGGTGTCTCCTCGTGGTGACTATTTTCACCTCGACGCCGAGCTGCTGGCGTGCATCTCGGCGTAGTCTCCAAGTCCGCGACGGCGTCATCGTGGCTGCTGGCGTGCAGCCCGGCACCGCCTTCACTCCATCTATGCTGCGTCGTGGTTGCCGGCGGATGGATCGCTGTCTTCTTCATCTTCACGGCGACGTTCCCGGCGGCTCGGCGTGATGGCGCCGGGGCGGCCGGCATGCAGACCATCGTCGTCTGCGCCACCGTGGCTTACCACCGGCCCGATCTCATGGATGCTGTCTTTGGCTTTGATGCCGGGACGTCGTGCTGGCCGTGAACAGCCACGCCACGGAGCATGATCGAGTGCCCGCGCTGGGGCATACCTCTGCACGGCTGTAGGCGTATCTCGTACGCCCGCTTGCACGCGGCCTTCGTCGGCCGGACGCGTCGTCTACCATGGCCGGCATCATTTGTCTTCCGCAAAGCTGGGTTGTCCCGGCGGCATACATCGGCCGTAGTCTCGGTGCTCGTACTACGCTACGCGTGCATGCGTGTGTGTATGTGCTAGCGAGCGCCAAATCCTGGACGTGAGCATGCGTTGCATGGCTGCTCTTCAAAGTCTTACATGCATGAGCCTGCATGGGCTAGCTACGTGAGCTAGCTGCTGTATGTGCCCAGCTCTTGTGCTATTTTGCATGAACAGGAAGGTCGGCGCGTACGAGGCATCGGCTTGCTGCCATGACGTTTAGCTTCTCGGCCCTCACGGGTCCGATGCCCGTCTACACGCGTGAGACTGCCGTCACCATTGGCGGTGAACTCGGCGATACTTTCCGGATGTACACCCTCGGCGGTGCATGTCCTTCTTCTCATATGTCTCTACACCATGTGTACTTCCGCGGGGAATACCCCTCGCACTTCCGGCTAATCTACAAGATCATCGTAACGTCTACGCCAAGCACAACCCATGCACTCCGCTACTACTTCAACATCAACGCCGTCAAGACCGATGAGGCAAGACGGCGAGGCGGGCATGGCCGATATAAAGGCCATGCTATCCACGGCGCGTGTACCGATGAGGACACGGCTCTGCCGACGCCAACATACATCACCACCCTCATGCATGGAGAACGCGAAGCGAAGACCAAGACGACGACCAAGCAGCTTAATCGGAGGTGTCCCGCGGTACAATCCGTGGGAGTAATTAACCGGGAGCTTTCCGAGGCCCCGGGAACCAAGAGACTACAATCGCCTTGTCACGTTGGCCGCGTCAGTAGGCCACACGGAGCGCACACTTGGGATTAGTCTATTAGTCATCATGATTAATGTGTATCTTTTCCCTCATTTTATTTTGTGTACTTAGTACACTGGCACGCCCGCACTATGTATTACCCCGGTGTATGAGATACGCTTTCGCCATGTAAAAAGCGTTTTCTCGTGTCAAACAAAATGGCACGCCCGGTGGGACCTGGTTCTCCTCCCATCTCTGCTGCGCATGGTCGCGCGACTTGGTCTTTGCCCGTTCATCACAACACACTGCATGATGCATGAAGATCATTGGCGTGGAATTCCGCTGATCGACGACATCTTCTTGCAGGTGGATTTGCTGACATCAAGGATGATGAGGTGCCGACTGCGATCCAATTTGGGTCGCTTCCACCCATGATCATGTTCAAGCATGGAGACAAGGTCTACATGCATCAGGCGCAAGAGCCGGCCCAATTCCAAGTGATGGAATCCAAGAAGGCACAAAAGAGGGCGGTCGCCAAGGCAAAGAGGGAACGCCGCGAGCTTATGCTTGAGGCACGCACTCTCTTAAAGAACTCTGTGATGGCAGAGATGAAAGGGAACACGGAGGCTTCTCAACGCCTACGTGTCCAGGCTGCCAATAGGCGGGTGGCCGCTGCTTCGGTTCATGCCCCAACCCCGGGCAACGAACCGGAGCTCGCTAAGCCGACAACACAGCGCACTGAAGTTGAGCTACTCGAGGCTCTCGAGGCTGTATCCTTCGACCTCCGGAGGCTGATGACAAACGCTCGTTTGTCTCACAATCCCAATCGTCTTCGCAACCATAGAAGGAAGTACCAAAAGGTACAACGCCTTCATCGACTGATCAGCTCTCGCATGGCCCAGAGTGCTGTCCTTGAGGAGGATTGGTCTCTTGGCGCAATAGAGCTTGCCCACAAGGTGTTCGATTATCGCAATACCTTGACCCCTCCATACGACTTGTTCCCCGATCAATGGGCGAACGAGCCGTCAAAGGTCAAGGAGTTGGTACGACGGGCAATCATGAAGGAGTTTTGGAAGCGGCGCTCTCGCAAGGAGCCCGTTCTTCCTGGCAAAACTACATCTTTCAACCTTGACGACGGCTATCTCCGTCAACCAAGCATGTGGGCATCATGCCTTCATACATCGGCGGGAGATGGGAGAACCTTCTCCAACAACAACAGGTTCTCCATGCTTCGGAATGAGGCTCCTGCACCACGCGAGGATGACCTGCGACAAGAACTTCTCCAACTCCAAAACCAGATGAGCTACCTTCAAAGGCGGCTCGAAGGTCCAGGCGAGCGGGCGGAATCATCTGCGCAGGGTGCAAGGAGGAACATGCGCCCCGTTCAAAGTCATCGCCCTCAACATGAGCGCCAAACTTTGGCGCCTCGGCGACATCCTTCCCCACCACGCACTAACCTGCGGGGGCGTAACGTGTTGCCTCCACAGGGAAGTAGGGGACCTCGACGACATGACAACGAGCCAAACCTCCGTCCCGTGCAACAATGGCGACCGCGGAGCCTTCCGCGGGCACCAGTGCCTACTCGTCCGCCTCCACCTCCTCCAAGGCGCGAGGAACAACTACGGGAACGTACCGCAAGGGGAGCGGAGGCTCCACCAACTCAGCAAGGTGTACCGCCTCTTCTACCTACACCACCAGTCCCGCCCAGGGTTCACGGTGCTCTTACCGAGAACCAGCGTAAACGGGAACGGCGCCGGAGGAATCGTCATGTGCTCTACAAGGAGCTTGAGGACTTGGTTCTTAGGCACACGCAAGTTCGTGTTCGAGCTGATGGTGATGTTGTTCAAGAGAACGACAAAATCGCATTCCGTATCTCCCCCGACTTGGAGCGGCATGAGAGGTACATCTACCTTCTCAGTAGACTGACTCCAAAACAACGCAAGGCACAATCGAGTGCCGCGGAGCAAAAAGAAGGTGCGACATCATCGTCGCCTCCCTTGACCATCCTTAGGCGGGATAGCGAGCAACGGAGTGTTGCTCCAGCTCCTCCGCAAAAGGAAGCACAAGAACAAAATGTCTTCCCCATGGAGGGCATCGAGAAGTCGCCTGAGGAGCACACCAGTGTTGCCCTCAAAGAAGACTCAACTCTCAAGTCAAGCTCAGGAGGGACTACTGAGGTGCAACCCACGATTGCCCTCCCAACCAATGACGCCATGGAGGAAGATTCACCCCTTGGCACCCCAAGCAGGGTAGAACAAGAAGTTGAGGCTATGTCGCCACTGGAGGTGGACGACAAAGGCGATGCCGAGAAGAACACGGCCTCGTGCGGCACTCTTGTAGTGCGCACCAGGATAGATGAGGATGATGGGTGGCAACCGCCAAACGTTACCCACGACTTCTCGTATCCATCCGATGAGGAGATTGTGCCAAACCCAAAGGTCAATTTCCGTACCAACTTGTTGCCCCGGTTGGACCATGTTCGCTCATGGTTCAAAGGCACCGAGGCAGCAGCAAACTCAAGCACTTCAACATCCGAAGAGGGAGCAAGGTCGAATGCCCCATGTCTTCCCGTCACGAGACGAGATCGGGATATATCCCCGGTTCGCTACGCCGACATGGCGTCTCGACTTCCTCAAAACCAAGCCGAGCTACAACAAGTTGCAGGTCGCCCTGGAGCTGGAACACGGCTAAGGGTGATGGCACAACGAGGAGTGGCGAGAACCGCGACAGGACTGCAAGAGCCACTTGAGGCTCATAGTGATGAGGAGGAGACTTCCGACGTGGCCTCTTCCTCGTCGCTAGAGATGCTCCCTACTTCGCCTCATTACGCTGAACTTGCACCGTCTATCCCCTCGGATGACGACGGTTGTCTTGAAGATCTTCATACCGCACCGGCGCATATGACGGTAGATGGTGACCCTGACGCTACAAGGGCCGCCGAACTTGAAAAACTAAAGGCCGTCGAGGCTTCTAACTCTTCCAATGATGCTGGCAAAGGGATACAATCTGAGGAAACCTTAGCCAATCAAGTGCGCGAGCAAGGCCGCACCATCAATGAGCTAACGTCGAAGGTCAACAAGTTCATCGAGTACATGATGAACAATGCGCCGACAGCACCGGGGACACCACGGCGAATGGCGGACCCTCAAGAGGCAGAGCTTCTAGCCGGGGGCATGGCTAACATGCTTGCCGGTGATGAACATCAACGACAAGACTTGGGCACACAAGCTCGACCAATGGTCTCATCTGCTGGTCCTTCTAATGCAGCACCACATCCGAGTGTGCTGAAGGACTACCACGACATCGTGGAGGACATGGTGGCCAAGAAGCTGAAACAAATGTCTCTCGAGCAGGCCCCTCGCTCTTCGGAGAGTGAGCTGGAGAAGCCATATGAGGCATGGCATGACCTAGTGCCGTTCCCATCTGGATGGCACCCACCAAAGTTCCGTCAGTTTGACGGGACTGGCGATGCAAGGGAGCACTTGGCGTACTTTGAGGCGGCTTGTGGGGACACTGCCAACACCTCTTCCCTTCTCCTTCGACAATTCTCGGGGTCATTGACTGGCCCCGCCTTCCACTGGTATAGTCGTTTACCGGTGGGATCCATCATCAGCTGGGCGAACATGAAGGAAGTCTTCAAAAAGCACTTCGTCGCCATGAAGAAAGACTTCTCCGTCGTCGAGCTGGGGCAAGTTCGCCAGCGACGAGAAGAGTCTATCGACGACTACATCGTCCGCTTCCGCAACAGCTACGTGCGTCTTGCTAGGGAGATGCACCTCGAGGACGCCATCGAAATGTGTGTCCACGGCATGCAGCAACATTGGTCGCTTGAGGTATCTCGGCGTGAGCCCAAGAACTTTAGCACTCTCAGCTCGGCTGTAGCAGCCACGAAGCTAGAGTTTGAGAAGTCGCCGCAAATCATGGAGCTCTACAAGAACGCCAGCGCCTACGACCCCGTCAAGCGGTTCAACTCCACGTCCAAGCCACCTGTCAATGCTGGCAAACCAAAGGCGGTGGCAGAGACGAATGCCACTAGAGTATTCACCTCTGCACCACGAGGCAGTGTACCCTTCTTGGGGGCAAGGAATGATCAAGCGGGTGAAAGGCAACGGCCATCCCTTCAAGAAATGCTTAAGAAGCAATACATCTTCCGTCGGGAGTTGGTGAACGATTTGTTCAACCAACTAATGGAGCATCGGGCACTGAACCTGCCAGACCCGCAGCGGCCTGATCAGGTAAACATGGTTAATAATCCTTTGTATTGCCCATACCACAGGTATGTTGGCCATACAATAGAGGACTGCATCCCCTTCAAGGAATGGCTCCAGCGAGCCGTCAAGGATAAGAAGATCAATCTGGATGCTGAAGCTCTCAACCCGGATTACCACGCGGTGAATGTGGTGACCGTGGAGTCGCCATCTTTCAAGATTCAAGCCAAGGAGAGCGGGGCATCATGGGTCCCGCTTTCACAAGTCGAGCGTCGACTATCTGACCTCGTCTTGGCATCAGCTATGCCACCCTCTATCGTGATGCAGGGGACATCACATGCTGCTCCCCACGAGGAACCTTGGAGCACGGTTCGGCGAAGACCTCATTCCATGGGCTTACCTCCGAGACCCCCTCATCGGGTACTTCGGGTAGAGCCTGCCTTACCAGCGCGTCGGCGCTTCGACCCGAGTCGGCGTCGCCCTCCACCAAGATTCGTGCCCGAGTCAGAAGGTGACGAGTCCTTCCCTAGAAGGGCGCATGTGTTGCCTACTCTAGAGAAATTTATGCCACGCGGTTGGGGTCAAACCCCAATGAAGGAAGTGGAGGATCAAGAAGAATGTAGCACCTCTCAATCCCTGAATGTTGAGAGTTGCAACGTCATCCTCGACTACAGCAGCGAGCCTACCTCTAGCTCTGAGTCGGAAGACATGTTCACCGCCCTAGAGCAAGAAGCTCTCTATGCGGAGGGCACCGTGAAGGAGCAAAAACTTGAAGAAGTCAACATGAACCTGCGTGGGGGCAAGGTTCTAGCAGAGCTAGCAAAGGCGAAGCTGCCTAAAGCCGACAAGACGGCCGCCTCAAAAGAGGCGCCATTAGCGGGAGGTGCCTCGGGTCCACAAGACAACGAGAAGTCGACATCTCAAGACATCGACTACAACATCGTCGCTCACCTTAAGAGAATTCCGGCACTGCTGAGTGTTTATGACGCTCTCATGCTGGTGCCGGATCTACGTCAAGCTCTTGTCAAGGCCCTTCAAGCGCCGGAAGTTTATGAGGTGGCCATGGCGAAGTATCGCCTCTTCTCGAACCCGTTGTTCGTGAATGAGATCACGTTCGACGATGAAGACAGACTCCTAGAAGAAGGAGATCACAACCGTCCACTTTATGTGGAGGGAAACGTCGGGACTGCACACCTTCGGCGAGTCCTAATCGACCCAGGATCCGCTGTGAACATACTGCCCCTGAGGAGCTTGAAACGGGCAGGTTTCACGGTGGACGACCTGGAACCGACCGACGTGATGATTTGTGGCTTCGACAACCAAGGCAAGCCCACCTTGGGCGCCATCACGGTGAAAATCCAAATGTCCACGTTCAGCTTCAAGGTGCGGTTCTTTGTCATTGAGGCAAATACCTCATACTCCGCCCTCTTAGGAAGGCCATGGCTCCACAAGTACCGAGTGGTGCCATCCACCCTTCATCAGTGTCTGAAATTCTTGGACGGTAGCGGCACACAACAACGCATCGTCGGCAACGCCTCTCCCTATACTGTGCAGGAGTCGCATCATGCCGATGCGAAGTACTACTTCCCCGCCGACGACATTGACAAAAAGTTGAAGGGAGCGACACCGGCAGCCAGCGTCGCTCCCAACGCTGGCGCTACTCATTCAGGTGAGGGGAAGCGCCTCATCATGCCATTTTCCACCGCCAGCACGGGCGGCCTCGTCTCCCATAGTCACAGAGGCGGTGACCATAGGCGGTCGCCTCCACAGGGGGCAAGCTCTTCTACGCCTACCCCTACAACTCCGTTGTTGTTGAAGGCAAGGTTTCCTGGGTCAACACCTATCAACCCAAGGTCAACCACGAAGCCCTCGACTGATCCTACCTCTTCTTCTTCAACATCAGCACGGTTAGAGTCCAAAGCTTTAACGCTTAGAGATTCTACAGGTGCTCAAGGCTGCAACCCGCTGGAAACAGGCAAGAATGCGCCGCTAACACTTCGAGCACGTGGTGCTCCCAAGGAGGAGCCCGCTCCTTCCAAAGGAGAAGCTAAAAAGGAAGGAGTAATTGAGGAAGCACTAAGGGGAGCTCAAGATGTACAGCCCCCTTCGCTTTACATATCGGTAACTTCCCCACTTGAAGTTTGGGCAATTCGAAGCTCGGCTGGGTCTAGAATCAAGACTTTGCTTTACAATGTCCCTCAAATTAAAGATTGTGATTCTATATTTGAACTCCCTAATCCTTGTCCTGACACAGATGATGCGCTATCAACAATGAAGGTTGAGCCTAAGATGGCTCGGCTCTTAGCAAGCGCTGGGATCTCGCTCCAGCGGAACAATAGGATGCCCCCACCGCCCTCCATATGCGAGGAGTGGTGGAGGCAATCACAAGCCCTTGCTGAGCGAAAGGGCAAGGCGCAGCCCAAATATGGGCTTGGCTACATCGACCTTCATGCCTCAGATAAAAGAGGCGAGAAGGATGGTGGAAAGACACGAGTAACATGCCACACCACGTCCGTCACCTTAGGAGAGGAAGCTGACGCTGATGGCGAGCAACCTGAGTTGTACGATGAAATCAGTGTCACTCCAGCTCCTGAAGAACTTGAAGATGGTGGGCAACCCACCGTCGATGAGCTCGTGGAAATTAACCTCGGGACTAAAGAAGATCCGCGCCCCACTTTTGTCAGCGCCACGCTGACTGAAGAGGAGCGTGAAAGCTATCGAAACTTCTTGATGGAGTATCGAGACTGCTTCGCCTGGAGCTACAAGGAGATGCCGGGGCTCGATCCCCGTGTTGCTACACACAAGCTAGCAATTGACCCACAATGTCGTCCCATCAAGCAGGCGCCACGCCACTTGCGGCAAGAATTTGAAGAACGAGTCATCGCTGAGGTAGATAAACTAATTGCTTCAGGTTTCATCAAGGAGGCGCAATATACACGGTGGCTATCTAACATTGTCCCCGTTGAGAAGAAAACGCTTCAAGAGGGAAGCGAGCATGAACCAAAGAAGACGCGTCAGGTTCGCATATGCGTTGACTTCCGCGACGTGAATCGTGCATGCCCCAAGGACGATTTCCCCATTCCGATCACGGAAATCATCGTCGACTCCACCACGGGGCATGGCGCGCTGTCCTTTATGGACGGCTCGTCAGGCTATAACCAGATCAAGATGGATCCAGATGACGCTATCCACACCGCGTTCAGGACACCGCGAGGCAACTTCTACTACACCGTCATGCCTTTTGGGTTGAAGAACGCCGGCGCCACATATCAGCGTGCCATGACACGCGTCCTCGGCGACCTGATCCACCACAAGGTGGAGTGCTATGTCGATGACATGGTGGTCAAAACAAAAGACCGCCAGCATCATCAAGAAGACCTCCGCGTGATCTTCGAGCGACTACGTCAACACCAGCTCAAGATGAACCCGCTCAAGTGTGCATTCGCTGTGCAGTCCGGCCTCTTTCTCGGCTTCGTGGTTCGCCATCGAGGAATTGAGGTTGAGCCGAAGAAGATCAAGGCCATCATCGACATGCCAGCACCCCAAAACCTCAAGGAGTTGAGAACTCTACAGGGGAAGCTGGCATACATACGACGCTTCATCTCCAATCTCTCTGGACGCATTCAGCCCTTTTCGCATCTTGTGAAGAAAGGAGCTCCGTTTGTGTGGGACGAGGGATGCCAGAGTGCCTTTGATAGCATCAAAAGGTACTTACTCAACCCTCCTCTATTGGCAGCTCCTGTCAAAGGGCGCCCACTCATACTCTACATTGCAGCACTTCCTAATTCCTTGGGCGCTTTGCTTGCCCAACACAACGATGAAGGCAAGGAGGTGGCTTGCTACTACTTGAGCCGCACCATGGTAGGTGCCGAGCGCAACTACTCTGCAATAGAGAAGTTGTGCTTGTCCTTGATGTTCTCACTAAAGAAGTTAAGGCACTACATGCTAAATCACGAAATCCAGCTCGTTGCAAGGGCGGATCCCATAAGGTATGTGCTAAGTCAGCCTGCACTCATGGGGCGACTGGGAAAGTGGGCTGTCCTAATGATGGAGTTTGATCTCATCTTCGTGTCACAGAAGGCTATAAAAGGTCAAGCCTTGGCGGAGTTCCTGGCAGCTCATCCAGTGCCAGATGACTCCCCACTCATCACCGACCTTCCCGACGAGGAGGTCTTCACCATCGAGCCTGAAGCGCCATGGACGCTCTACTTCGACGGTGCCTCGCGCACTGAGACTGATCCTGATGGCACCCCTAGGCGGCGAGCGGGTGCTGGCTTGGTGTTCAAGACTCCACAAGGAGGGGTGATTTATCACTCTTTCTCCCTCATGAAGGAGGAGTGCTCCAACAATGAGGCGGAATACGAGGCGCTCATCTTCGGCCTCCTTCTCGCGCTATCCATGGAGGTGCGATCATTACAGGCCTATGGGGACTCTCAACTCATAGTCCGCCAAGTTAACAACATCTACGAGGTTCGCAAGCCTGAGCTTGTACCTTATTATGAGGCGGCTCGGAAACTCATGGACAAGTTCGAACATGTCGAAGTCCTCCATGTCCCACGGAGCAGAAATGCACCGGCGGACGCATTGGCAAAGCTTGCCTCTGCGCTGGTTTTACCCGAGGGTAAACCTGCGCAAGTCGCTATTGAAGAGAGGTGGCTTCTTCCCGCAGTCCTCGAACTCATTCCAGAGGACTGCAACGTCAGCACCATAACGACGAACGTGGTCGAAGAAGGAGAGTGGCTACAGCCGTTCCTCGACTACTTCAAGCATGGCCGCCTCCCAGATGACCCTGTCGAGAGGCGCCAAGTGCAACGGCGACTCCCACTCTATGTCTATAAGGCTGGTGTCTTGTACAAACGGTCTTATGGGCAGGAGATTCTCCTTCGGTGTGTAAACCGAGCAGAGGCTGACAAGATCCTGCAAGAGGTACACCATGGAGTGTGCGGAGGCCATCAAAGTGGCGCCAAGATGTACCACAGTATCCGGTTAGCCGGGTATTACTGGCCTGGCATCATGGTTGATTGCCTTCGGGTAGCCAAGTCATGCCACGGCTGCCAAATCCATGGAGACTTCAAACATCAACCTCCCGCTCCTCTACACCCGACGGTCCCTCTTGGCCGTTCGATGCCTGGGGCATTGATGTCATAGGCCCCATCGATCCGCCCACATCACGGGGGCACCGCTTCATTCTGGCGGCGACGGACTACTTCTCCAAGTGGGCGGAGGCTGTCCCACTACGAGAGGTGAAGAGCGACAACGTCATCAACTTCCTAGAGCGGCACATTATATACCGCTTTGGGATACCACACCGCATCACCTCCGACAACGGCAAGGCCTTCAAATCCCAGAAGATGTACAAGTTCATGGCGAAATACAAGATCAAGTGGACCTACTCCACTGGCTACTACCCTCAAGCCAATGGCGCAATCGAGGCCTTCAATAAAACCCTCGGCAAGATACTCAAGAAGACAGTTACAAGGCATCGAAGGGACTGGCATGACCGTCTCTACGAGTCCTTGTGGGCGTACCGATGTACAGTGCGTACCCCAACGCAGGCGACACCATACTCCCTCGTGTATGGGAGTGAGGCAGTGTTGCCATTGGAAGTCCAGCTACCCTCACTAAGGGTGGCCATTCATGAAGAGCTCACACATGATGAGCAAATTCAGCTGAGATACCAGGAGCTCGACGCCCTCGAGGAGGAGCGACTTCACGCGGTGCAAAACCTGGAGTTGTATCGCCAAAACATGGTGAGAGCCTATGACAAGCTCGTCAAGCGGCGAGTATTCAGAAAAGGTGAATTGGTCCTTGTGCTTCGTCGCCCTATCGTCGTTACACATAAGACGAGGGGCAAGTTCGAGCCAAAATGGGAAGGGCCCTACGCAATTGAACAGGCGTACGACGGAGGTGCATATCAGCTGGTTGATCCTCAAGGAGCCCGGCCAATGCCTCCAATCAATGGAAGGTTTTTGAAAAAGTATTTCGCCTGATTTCATCAACCTTTTCATTTTTTTTCTCTCCTTTCTTTTTGGGTTCTCTCTTTGCTTTTTGCAAGAAGGGGATTTTCGGTTGCCTATCAAAGTCTACGGTGCACCTTTAATTGCATAATGTAGACTTACAGACGTATTTTTGTTTCCCCTTTTTATGGACTGCAAAGTCCTACACAAAAATGGCTTTTCCCAATCGCACAAAGCTCGTGACGGAAGATTGGGCTGCCTTAGGACTTTTCCAGCGGAAGCACGGTGTATCACATGGTAAGTGAAGCGGCACATACACCCACAGCACACCACATGCACCGCATTACATGCCCCGAGAGGCGACGGAGAGGACTACTTGGGTGACTTCTAAGCAATGAGGTCCCACACCCCCATGCTTCCGATGTGTCTCAAGTTCACGAAGACACCACGCTCCAGGGAAAACCTAGGAAAAGATCATAAAAGGGCGGCTCAACCCGACGAAAGTCGGACTTGATGCGTAGCCACTTGACAACCCTGGGGCGTGCCACCAAAAGCCCCACATAATATGCCTGAGGGTTTTAGGACCACGGTGGATGGCTATCTTCCAAGTTCTCAAGGTGGTTCCCTAAGGAAACATCATTTCTTCAAGCAGTCAAACATGAACTGAGGAAGTAAGAGAGGTTGACAACTCCGCTAGCCTATGAACGATCTACTCAGAGTTTATTCTCAGATTTCGGCTATGAGTTGATTAAACATCTGTAACAGAAATGTTATGATGGGTAAAAGTATCAACTTTCTCATGGGTTTGCGCTTATCTACGCGAAGATGGATACTCAAGAAATCCACACAAGGCGAAATGTTCATCAGTTTCGGAAGCAAGTCTAGCAGTTCTAAGCAGTAAGGGAACCACTGGAACGAAGGCGGTTGGTAGTCATTCACCACCCCTCCATAAGGCATGACAAAAATTTCCAAGCCGTTGTCCCAAAAACATTACCCTGATTCCTCCTCACCCATGTTTGTGGGTCCTTGAGGCATGGAAGGAAGAGTGGTGGAGCTATGGGATACTCATTGCTCTGATGGGCTAGGGTACGATTCTTTGTTGCCTCTCGGGATTCTCCTAAACACATCACCCACATACACACACTCATATGAATGGATAGGTTGTTGGATTGCAATCGTCATGGTTTTCGACGGTTCCCAGTGACTTAGTCCTTCGGCAGCCTTTTCCGATGTCACACTCGTAGCTAGTGCCTACCGGAAAAGCCAACATTTTCAAAACAAAAACACCAACCATTTGTTTTTCTTGCTCCTTCGAACATATTTTATTTGCCTCTTCTTGTTGCAATGGTGTTCTAACTTTGTGCAGCCATCATCAAGAAGGAAGCAAGTCAATGGACTCTCACGTGTCCATGCATCTACGTGGGCGTTCGTCGCCCATCATCGGTTCCGAGGAGCACCGTTGACCTTCCTCGACATGGCGTCCACAATTTGGCGCCTTCTCTTCGAATGGCAGAGGGGGCTGGCGTCCTCTCTTGGCAAAGGAGGCGCGGGGCAACATACGCATTGCCATCGTTACCGCGCCACCTCTGCAACGACAACACAAGGGGCACCGTTACCGGCCCCCAAAACATCCATAACGGTGAAGGCATTCCACCGCACGATCATCCTCCTTACCCGGTTGACATTAGCTCGGGATGGCATGATGCACAAACAAGTTGAGTTATCGATGGGTGTTCCGATATCTCATCTCTTTTGGCTCCACCAAGCCTCATAGTGGGAACAGTGTAGTGCGCCAGTGCGGCTAGCACGAAGCTGTGAAACCCTTCGATCTTGTCGGTCGGTACCGCAGCAGTTAAGCGGTCACGACTTGATCGATAAACGCCTTCAAGGAGCGGCATGGTGTTCGTCGCTAATTGAGGATGACATGTGGATACTTGGTTGTTAGTCGTCGTCGTGACTATACGGCCCAACGAAGTATCTGATACTCTCTTGGCTTCAGCATGCTAATTCGCTAAGTTCAAGAGAATGTTATTCCGCACACATTACACGCGTGAACCTTTAGTTAAGGGTTCATGCTTGGAGGCTGCAATAAAAATATTGCGCCGCCACCTCGATGCTTGCTTCTTCTCTCATCAAGTCAAGCCCGATCGGCTCTGCGCTCACGCTCGACTTGATGTGGGGGCATTCGTTTGTTACATACAATTTTTCTTTTGTGATATCTTAGTAAGTATGCATGGAGCATTTGGTTGCCCGCGAGCATATAAGCACGAAATACATTAAAAAAAAAAAAAAAAACGCATGCATGACCCATGCAAGGGGTACGTCCCTGGCTAGCACTTGCTGCTGGGGGCAACTCTGGATACAAGAAGCAGCGCGCTAGTATATATGAGCCAGCTGCTGCACTTCAGTTGAAATTTGCACCAACGATGAGCGCGTCTCGTTGATCCTATCTCGTCTAAAGGATCAGCACGAATGCGTTTCGTTGGTCAGCTGAAGTTGGAAAATTTCAGCAAATCAAATCCGAAACCGTGTGTAAAGGCAGTCTCTTTTGCGCCTTGGTGTTGCCGAGGCCTTAACCCAAAAGTCGACCGCTGTGTCGGCCTTGATGTCAGCCGATCGTCGGAGATCGCTGGCCGGAGCGCGCGCGGCGCCGACGGCCGGATGTAAACAACAAGTATAAACACGGTGCAAGTGAAAGAAAATACGCTGCCCTTTATTCATTTATTAAAAGAGATAACAGACTGATAAACGAGTTGGTATTGCAACTGACTCGATCAAACACAAATTCTGGACTCGATGGAAATAACGGTGCACTGAAGGTGCCTACTAAACCTAAAAATATCTTTCTGTTCACACTTCTAGCTTTTGTCTAAATGAGGCTAATATAAAGCACGGACGCGGCTGTAGATCAGGTTAACTCTGGAGGGTCGCAAATGTAACTCAGGATGAGAGCTGCTTCGGGTGGTTCCTCGGCTTTAGCTTTTTTCTTCTCCTCGTTGAAAAGCTTCAAGAATTGAGTAACCTTGGTCTCACGTAGCTTCAGCTCCTTATTCTGCGTACGGAAGGTACTGATTGCGATCTTGAGGCATTCACGTCTTGCAGCCGCGGTTCTTTGCTGGTTCCGAAACTCTTTCGCTTTCTTCCTTGCTTCCGCTACTTGGCGTTCAAGTTCTTCCGCCCGCTGCTCCTGCTCGTCCTCAAGGGCCTTCATTGCTAGTAGATCCTTGTCCAGACTGGGCACCTCTTCGTCAAGGAGCCTTACTTCCTCGGTGATAGACGTAACTGCAACTTTAAGTTTCTCCAGCAAGGGGCGAGCCTCTTTGTTCGCCAAGGTAGCGGTCTCTTCGCCAAAGAGGCTAGGAGGTGTCTTCCCTTCAAGACGCATTCCCAAGGTCTCAAAGAGAGAGATGAGGTATTTTACGACATCCGGGACTGATCCCCCATACTGTGTAGTCCATGCAGAAGTGGAAGCCTCCATCGCCTCTAGGAGACCAGCTTTATTGAGTGGTTTCTGTTGGAGGAGCTTCTGAACTTCTTCAAGACCCATACGCACACACCCGGCTTGGAGTCGTGCTGCAAGATTAGCCTCAGGGAGGTCAAGGCGGCGCGGCCCTTGGACGTTTGATGCTGGAAGAAGGGCAGTGGGAAGCTCCGGTCCTTCGTATTTGAGTGTTTGAAGGCATCCTCTACCATACCCTTGACCCTCTTTGCACGAGGAGAAAGGAATTTGTTGATCATCTCATCATTCAAATCTGAAAAGTGTGCAAGAAAATTGCGCCTTGATTACATGATGCCATTAAAATTTTCTTTGGAACAAAAATAATAAAAAAAGAGATGTTCCTATAATTACCAGAAGGTTGTGGCGACTGTTGTTGCTGAACTTCATTGGGTGATTCCGACCTTTTCTTTGTATTGCCAAGTATGGCTGGAGGCGTTGCAGAGGCCTCCCGGACAGGTGGAATCTGCGATGGTGGGCACGAAGAGTCAAAGAAAAACTCAGCCTCAAAGTCTGCCCATTCCGATTCAGTTAAGAAATTGGCAACAAAGGACCAGTCTTCCTATACAAGTAGGGGACAAATTGGAACACAATATGCACACACAAAAAAAAAAAAGAGCAAAGCGAATTGAAGAGTTAGCAACAGTGCCATACCTTGTCGAGATCTGAGAGGGTAACCTCCTCAGCGTCTTCTGAGCCACCATTGTGGCTGGCTGAAGGAATGTCTTCGCTGAACGGCTTGACAGATTGGACTGGGTTTGCGCCCGTCTTGCTCTTAGCTATGACAGGCAGAGCCAACACAGCGTCCTCTGGCCGATCAGATCGCTCGCTCCTGTTGCCCCGAGGAGGTGACGGTGACGGGGTTGGCGACGCTGCAACATAACGCCTTGGAATCACATTGCCTGTCAAAGGCGGTGCAGGCGGCAGAACTTCCTTGCCATGGGGGCGCTCGCGATTCCCGCCCGATGGTTCACCTTTGGAGGCTGTCGAGAGGCGTCGCTCTAAGCGGTGCTTCTCCTCCTCGCTGATTGCCTTCTTCTTGGAGCAACCTTCGCGACCCATGGCCTTCCTGCAGTTCCAACGGAGCAAGCTTGAGTGTTCATACTGAACAAAAGAAGGCAACAATAATATATAGTACTACATGCAGTTAGACGCATGGCCTGCTAAGATGGAAAAGGCAGCAATGTATGGTACAGACTGGTAGTGCCTGCTTGCGCCAATAGCGGATGATTCCGACGGCCGCCGGCCGGCGTCGAAGTTAAGATGTATAAACACAAGCAAAACTTGGACGAATAGATATACAAGTACAAAGTAATGATGAGGAGGGAGAGCGTTACTGTGGTCTTTTCCCTGGAGCTTGCTTTCAATGGTCGGCGAGTTGTTCGATCGATTTCCTGATATGCTGCTCGGCAATGATCGACGACTTGTGATCACGAAAGCCTTGGTGGTGTGGAGGTCTATACGAGGGGCTGCATATTTATTGGCCCCGGATATGGAAGTCTGGTCTTGTACGACACCGGCTCGTGCAAAACAATGAGACAGAAGTTCAGCTAGCCTTGGAAAAGGACTCCGTTCCTACTGACTGAATCCGGTACGGCTTGTCTTTAAAATTATATCTCTCTTTTCTTTTTCTTTTTTTTTAAAAAAGGACAGCATACCTTTGCGTCTGATATTCCTGAGAAAATTTCTACACCAAGTCAAATTCGATTCGCTTCGCATTCGAACCTGACTTGGTGTGGGGCATTTGTTTGATGTGTTTTTGTGCTAAAATATATGGCGATCAATTGCTGAATATATATGCATGTTAAGCATATCCAAGTATAGGTTTCAAAATGCCTCTTTGATCAGCTTGGAGCCGTCATGCATGAATGCATCGTATGTGTGGAGCGGTACGGCCTAATTGCCGGATGTTAATCAGTCCATCAGATTAATGATGCTCATGTGCTTTTGTTATATGGGCTAAGCCCGTGATTCTCTTTCCCATAACGTGATTAGCTGATGGCCTTTTTCCAAGGCCCGCTGATGTACGCAGGCAAAGGATAAACGGGATCATGAGGAAATTGACTTGGATACGTAGAAGATATACGTGCAGTACACGGAAGATCGATCGGATCCTAACTGATCAATACTTGTTGGCGGCGCCGAAACGTGCGGCAGCCCAACTTCACCAACCGACCTAGCTAGGTTTCGCTGCCTATATAAACAGGGCATCGACCCACGCGAGAGGATAGAGACAGACCCAGCCGGAAGAATACGCACATACCATACGCGAAGCAACGCAAGCGACCTGAGATCCAATCTCAGGTTACGATCGTCTTCCTCTCGTGCAGGCGGCCGAGGGGAGAAGGCGATCTGGTGTGCGCCGTGAGGAGCACGGGCGCATCGCAGGCTAGCCAGCTTGTTGTGCACGACAACGAGATCATGGCAGTCATCTTCTCCGATGGTGAGGAACTCTACTAATCTATGTTGTTCTTATCTTTAATTGCATCTAGCGTTGCATGGTATCGGTGTTGGAGCTGCTGGCGTATGATCGCCGGCGTCTCCACCTCCACGTTTTCGGACTGCCGGAGATCAGCCGGCGTCATCTTCCTCCATGGTGTCTCCTCGTGGTGACTATTTTCACCTCGACGCCGAGCTGCTGGCGTGCATCTCGGCGTAGTCTCCAAGTCCGCGACGGCGTCATCGTGGCTGCTGGCGTGCAGCCCGGCACCGCCTTCACTCCATCTATGCTGCGTCGTGGTTGCCGGCGGATGGATCGCTGTCTTCTTCATCTTCACGGCGACGTTCCCGGCGGCTCGGCGTGATGGCGCCGGGGCGGCCGGCATGCAGACCATCGTCGTCTGCGCCACCGTGGCTTACCACCGGCCCGATCTCATGGATGCTGTCTTTGGCTTTGATGCCGGGACGTCGTGCTGGCCGTGAACAGCCACGCCACGGAGCATGATCGAGTGCCCGCGCTGGGGCATACCTCTGCACGGCTGTAGGCGTATCTCGTACGCCCGCTTGCACGCGGCCTTCGTCGGCCGGACGCGTCGTCTACCATGGCCGGCATCATTTGTCTTCCGCAAAGCTGGGTTGTCCCGGCGGCATACATCGGCCGTAGTCTCGGTGCTCGTACTACGCTACGCGTGCATGCGTGTGTGTATGTGCTAGCGAGCGCCAAATCCTGGACGTGAGCATGCGTTGCATGGCTGCTCTTCAAAGTCTTACATGCATGAGCCTGCATGGGCTAGCTACGTGAGCTAGCTGCTGTATGTGCCCAGCTCTTGTGCTATTTTGCATGAACAGGAAGGTCGGCGCGTACGAGGCATCGGCTTGCTGCCATGACGTTTAGCTTCTCGGCCCTCACGGGTCCGATGCCCGTCTACACGCGTGAGACTGCCGTCACCATTGGCGGTGAACTCGGCGATACTTTCCGGATGTACACCCTCGGCGGTGCATGTCCTTCTTCTCATATGTCTCTACACACCATGTGTACTTCCGCGGGGAATACCCCTCGCACTTCCGGCTAATTTACAAGATCATCGTAACGTCTACGCCAAGCACAACCCATGCACTCCGCTACTACTTCAACATCAACGCCGTCAAGACCGATGAGGCAAGACGGCGAGGCGGGCATGGCCGATATAAAGGCCATGCTATCCACGGCGCGTGTACCGATGAGGACACGGCTCTGCCGACGCCAACATACATCACCACCCTCATGCATGGAGAACGCGAAGCGAAGACCAAGACGACGACCAAGCAGCTTAATCGGAGGTGTCCCGCGGTACAATCCGTGGGAGTAATTAACCAGGAGCTTTCCGAGGCCCCGGGAACCAAGAGACTACAATCGCCTTGTCACGTTGGCCGCGTCAGTAGGCCACACGGAGCGCATACTTGGGATTAGTCTATTAGTCATCATGATTAATGTGTATCTTTTCCCTCATTTTATTTTGTGTACTTAGTACACTGGCACGCCCGCACTATGTATATTGCCCCCGGTGTATGAGATACGCTTTTGCCATGTAAAAAGCGTTTTCTCGTGTCAAACACAGTGCATATGCAGTTAATTAACAAGGACATAAATGATGCGATCATATATAATTCAATAGAAGCGTGACCGTAGTAAGGAAATATTTATTTAAATATAAGAATTTTCTTCTTCAGGAAATAGATGGTTGCACCATCAAGTAGAACAATTTCGGTTCTGATGGTTGCAATATTTGATAATTTCACCATATATAAAATTTATTTGATAGAAATATACACTCAATATTACATATTCAAAACATAATAATAAGGTAAATAAACCTTACTAGAACAATTTCGGTTCAGATGGGCCTGCAATATTAACTAGTTCACATTATAGGTTGTTGTTCTGAATTTACAAAAAAAACTTACACACATTAGAATTAAGTACGAAGTCACAATTGAGTGCCTTATACTCTGTAAACACACTAAACTAATATGAAATTCCATAGGCATGAAATATATATAGGTAAATACAGTATGCCTTCTGCTTTAATTCTTGAGAAAACATATATACTTACCAGAAAAAAAAGTTAGTGATACATGGGAACTATGGGTTGAATCCTGATGTAGTATGAAAGACACTCAAAACCTACCGTTTTAGACAATTACGTAGAATTTAATAAATGAATCATTAGTTTACTCTTGATTAATGGACAGAAAAAATCGAACTGAACGTCCCTATGATACTGGGTAAGGTGGAGCATCTTAAAAGAACTCGAAAACATGGCACGCTCATTGATTCCATATCATAGGAATGAGTATTACTTGCAAGTGTCTCAGCTTGAGACTCAGTGAGCATTGCTGCGAATCCAGAAAATCCGTGCTTATCTTCTATATCTAAATAGCAATGACCCACTACATGATTTTCCTAGCCTGTGGTGCGTCCACGTCGCCTTCTATTCCGCGCGCTGTCTCTCCTGCCATCATAACACGTCTCCTCCACGGCTCTACCATCGTAGTACGTGGGGCTGGACGTTCGTCCGGAAAAAAAATCGTCAGTTACTGTTTCTAGATTCTCGGCGCGAGCCCGCGACCTAAGGGCTCCTCGCAACTAAATGTCCACGAAACGTCCGATCAATCCCCGCATTCATCGAGTAGAAACTCCTCGGCTCAACTCAATCGTCGCCGCCCCATGTTAAAACCTTCAGGTCCTGCCATCGACATCAAGCGCGGCCGCATGCTCGCGTTGCCGTCTCTCGAACATGTTTCTGCTCTGTTAGCTGGCCGCTCGCGATTTCCATTCTCCCTTCTTTAATTTTTTAATAATCCCCCAACATTGTCTCTGAATCTTTCAGGTCGCACTCCTCCCCGGCTCCAAGTTGTTCAACGATTTGCTCACTCCCGACCCGATTTGATTGGACTGTACGTGTTGCTCGCTCAAACCCCTCTCAATTGATTGGATCGGAATCTCAACGGCCCCGTGAGCCGCCCCTTCTCTTCTCCACCTTCTCTATGACATCTCTGTCCACCCTAATTTTTCATTTGTTGGGTTCCTCCCTGGGAAAGTCTGTTGGTGCCGCGCGTAGTGGACGGGATGGATGATGGATCTGGGTGCCACCACCGTCACTTGCGTCACATTACAGACCATTACTGTATTAAGGTTAGTCGAGAACTCAAGATTCCCCCGATCCCAATCCTCCTCTGTTGTCTTTCTACTTAACCACTACACATTATTCTACGGCTGGCCTGTTATTAATTTTTCCATGTCTCTCGTGAGTATTTTCATGTACATTTGCATTTTCTTTTGATGGAAAAGTCGTAGTTAGATGTGCAAAAAAATGATTATAAGATCTAAGACTCGGATGAGTTGCAGGAAATTGTTTCCTCTCTCTTCAGCAATCGAGCTTTGCACCAGCAAAAAACAGTACTACTTTACTTTATATGATGTTCAGGGTCCAATTTTAGCCTTTCTGCATTTGAATTGCGATTCATAGAAATCTTAGGGCATCTTCAGTGAGCATGTCATCTTGGTTGCAGGTTTAAATCATGTTCAAAGGTTGCATGTTAACCAAAAGACATGGCAGTACACGGTGGGATCTGATAGTGGTACACCTGTATATGCTTACGTTGTTACATATTCCATATTGTTCTAAGTGGCATTATCTTATTTAATTTTGTCTGCAGCAACATTCTCTCTTCAGATTTAACAAGAAAAAGGCTATATACCTTGGCATCAATCATCGAGTATCGTCAATGTAATGTTAGATTGTTTATGCTATGTAGTTTTTCACCAAGGTATTTACATTACTGATTATCAAGTACCACGATATCTAATTAACTTCATGACGCCATTATATTCTTGACTTCATTGATACTAATGTTTCAGTCGGTTTAAATAAAGCTATTCGCTTTGTAGTTGTTTGTGCGAAGTATGCAGACAGTGTATTACCCTTCATTATCACACAATCTCCATGGCAAAGAGTATTACATCAAGTCTAACATCTATATCAAGTCATCAACTAACCATGTGCCGTCTGATGTTGATCCACTTCTTTAAGAGATTATTGTCAAAACATGAGCTGATATGTCATGTTTGTGGTTTCCCCATGTTGTTCACGTCAAACCCAATATTCTTTCAAACTTTGCTCCATAAATAAATTCATAATATTGGCAGATTCATATCTGTTTTGTAGTTGGAGCTGACAAGTGGTAGACTTATTGTGTAAGCTATTCAAAGTAATATAGTAGGAAGTATTTTGTAAGCTCGGTAGAAAAGTTAATATAAGGATAAGTAATCAGCTTTAGCAATGTATCAGTTGTGTTATTTATTTATTGATTGGCCTCCTCACGTTTGTTGTATGATAGTATCTGATAAAAAATGTTAGCTTATTTAGCCAAAAAGGATGGTCATATCATCTATTTAGGCTGATCTGTACGTGATATTATGCTATCATTTTTCATTTCATGATTATTATTATTATACAAATCTGTTTGAGATACTAATGTCCCGCATAGCTATACCCCACCGGTTTTACTTAGGGGTACCGCTCCGAGAAACCACAACAAGTTCCCGTAGCAACGCGCGGGGTATCCCTCTAGTAACTGTAAATTACTGACTCCAGGGCGTAATCCTTGCTGTTGCCAGTACAAGAATAAAAAAGTGTGAGTGTCACTACAACGAAAAAGGCGAGCACTCCACATCTGTTAATGGTCATTATATATACAAAAAACTGAAACATGAACAAAAAAAATTAAGCTATTGGTACCTCCCCAAAACAGAGGTTAGTATGTCATGGTGCGACGCGGTGACCTCTGATGGATCATCATGTTTCTTCTCCCCCATGTACACGATGTAGATCTGGAATGTCGATGCAAACACCATATAGGAATAGGAAGACCGAGTCCCATTGGCCGAAAGAAACGCAAAGTGAAATTCCTGTGAAAGAAGAACGTGCATCTTACCTTGCTCGACGCGTTCGCTGAAAGAGGCAGCAGTGTCGCCAGAACAAGCAGAACACATGAGAAAGCTGTTCTCAAATCCATGTCTGATTTTGAGACGAGTGCTCTCTCGGCCTGTCGGCGCTTGTATATATGCTCGTATATGTAATTATGTCTGCATATATATAGCTGCCACACACAGCCATGGCGTGCAATATTGCAAGAACGGTTCAGAAGAACGATAGGTGACACACGTGAGGAAGACTAGATCACGTCCTATATAACACATGGTGCTTTGATCAGGTCCATGATGAAACACCTAAGGAATTAACAGGATATAGTATTCAGGTTTCAGTCATAACAAAGTCTAAAGACGTGAAGGGATGAAGTTTGGTAGACTTTTTTGGCACGCTGGAACATTCCACGAGCGAAGGTTTTGTTTTGGCTCGTTTGTTTATCCTGTTGGCAAATTTGCAAATGCGGCAATACACTCAGTTATTCGAGCCGACGTACGTTTGTTTATCCTTTTGACGAACCTTGTCAGGATGGCAGCGGGTTCCAGCAATGCTATAGAAGAAGAGAGTTGATACAGTTGACCGGACTAAAAAAATCCATAAAAAGTCAGTGATTTTACAAAAACAGGCAAATACCACACATACGTTGCGGCCAATGTACCATGTCTGAGACAGAGACGAGGATGACTAGACTCAAGAGTCAAGACCACCGGTTGTGTCTCATTATCAACCGAGTCGACCTCTCCACACTTAAAACATTTGTTTTTTTTTCAAAAAAAGAACATAGTCTTGGTTTCCACATCAATTCAGGCAGACTACCATTTTATTGTATAGTTTTAGTATTCAGAGTTTATATCTCATCGATCACACATGGTGTACACGTAGATCAATCAGGGGAACAAGATAAACATAAAGTACGTGTGTATCACGTAATCTTCTAGTATTCCACCAGCCACCCCGGTTGAAAATATCCGGAGCAAGGCTGCACCCAAAATCCATATGCACCCATCGTGCTTCCGCTAGAAGATAGAACCATGTGTTTCGACAGTTCCATAAGGACCATACTAGTGCACAAATCAACCACATGCGAATTTGATCATTTTTTTGTCAATCGCAGAAAACAAATTCCTGAACATATTCATAATATTGGTTGGAGGAAAAACTCTACTTAAAAACTCCTCTTTAACCCGCACCAGTCCTTTCAAAACGGAAAATCAATAGGCTTCCAATGAGCTTGGGACATTCTTTTATTTAGGAGGTATTTATTATGCAACATCTCTTGCCACACAATCTCTAACCACTTTCTAAGTAAATATTTGTAATGCGTATATATCTAGAAACTCAGCCCCTAGACCACCTTGGTCCATTGCTCGTCATACGATGTTCCATTTAGTCAACAAATATTAAGCTAATCACTTTGCCAGAAAAATCGTGACCTATAAAAGTCAACTTTTTTCGTACCCCTTTAAGTATATGTATAAAGTATAGCATAAACATGGAAGACTTGTGAGAGCGAAATTAACAAACACAGGTCGATCTCTGTATAAGAGTAGCTTGCCTTCCAGAATCCCAAAACGGTTCTCGACAAGATTATATTATTTATAAAGTAACTTTCTATAATGGTTAGGGATATCTATGTATCAAAATGATAGAGAACCAGTCGTAGCTCACATGGTCTTAGGAAGTAGTACGATTTTGGGGTGATAATATATCTATTTTTTCATCTAGGGGTAGAAGTTTTTTCAAAAAATTATTGTCGAACAAGTTGCAGCTCATATGGTCTTAGGAAGTAGTATGATTTTGAAGAGAGAAGATTGTGTGCTCCCGAGCTCCAACGATCCTGTTAGCTTAAAAAAAATCAAAAACAATATTTATGAGTTTCAAAGAAAATTTAAAAAATCCTATAGGTAGCCAATAGTATATTCAATGAACGTGCCAAATTTCACCTTCAAATACTGTGTATTCTTCGCTACACAAAAATAACAAAATCAGTTACATTTGGAGATTTGAAAATATGCATATTCAGATTATACCTGGCCATGGGAAACCCGGCCTGAAGCCCAACCCGAAGCCCGTCCCGAAAATCTCGGGCTTGGGCCTCAAATCTAGGCCCGATGGCTGCGCTGGGCCGGGCCTGGGCTTTGCGTTTTGGCTATTTCAGAAAAAAGCCCGGCCCGCGGCCCGACGGGCTTTCGGGCTTTTTGGGCAGGGCGGGCTTGGGTCTCAGTTTTCTGTGTCAGGCTTTTCTCGGCCCGGCCCGAGGTATGGCCAGGTATAATTCAGATCCAATATGCATATTCATATTCACACTTTTGTCATTATTTGAACGTGAAATTTGGCACATTCATTGAATTCACTATTGGCTACCTCGAGAATTTCTTTAAAAAAAATTTAAAACTCACAAATATTTTTTTCGATTTTTTTAAACCACCAGGATCACGAGAGTTCGGGAGCATAAAACACTTCCTGGATTTTGAAGTACTACATATAATTTAGAGTGCTTATAGTAGTGTTCCTAACTTCTCGTCAGCTCTGTCGTTGCTGTGCATATGTATTTACATTTATATTTTAGACTAGTATTTTGTAAGGAAGCCTAATAATTTATTTTCAACTCAATTTTAATGGTGATGCTACTTTTCACGAAAATATGCAAGTAGTTCTCTAAATAGCAAAAAAACATCGGTAAAGATAAAGGTGAGGCCACCATGCTAGTTACTCTCTCCGTTCCTAAATCCCTTTCATAATTCTACGTATGCAGACTGAGATGAGTGAATCAACACACTAAAGTACATCTAAATATGTACAAATCAAGAAAAAACTTTTAAAACTCATAATTTGGAACGGAGAGACTACTATGTATAACCATTCAAAAATTGCAAATGTCGATTGACCTACAGCCTATGAATTTTCAAATGTTGCTTCCTAATTCTAAGTAAGAACAAATACAAGTAAAAAGCAACGAGTACGCGGAAAACACTTTTGGCTCCCGACTCCCAATGCTCTCTTTATTTTAAAAAAAACCAAACAAAATATTTATAAGTTTTAGAAAATCTGGAAAAAATCCTACGTATTGCCAATGATGTGTTGTGCCCCACAAATGTGCAAAATCCTGGTATACACGAAAATGACAAATGTTGTATCTTTGTGAGATTTGAAATATTTATATTCTGGTCTACACGAAAATGACAAATGTTGTATCTTTTTGAGATTTGAAAGTGTATACATTTGGATCCACACATTTGTCATTTTTGTGTAGATTCAAATATAAAGTATTTCAAATCAAGTTTTGCACGTTTGTGAGATATATCATCGACAATACGCAATTTTTTCAGATTAATTTAAAACTTATAAATATAATTTTTATTTTTTAGCAGATAGAGCACCGGAGCCCGAAATCTCTACTCCTCACTACACTGCATTCCCCGTTTCCATTTCGAGCTCAACAGAAAAAGAGACCGCATTTCGTCCTGTCGCAATCCCCTCCCCCAAACCCCTACTCGGCCGGCCTCCGCCGCCTCATCCGCCATGGATGCCGCCGCCGGCGGAGGAAGATTCCGAACCTTCGCCGATATCGAGGTGGCGTTGGAGGGGCCGTTGACGCAAGACCATATCGATTTCATCGTCACCTACCTCATCTCCCTCCTCCCTCGACCCTTCGTCCCCGCACCCGAAGCCGACGACGACCACTTCTCCCTCACCTCCTCCTCGTCCTCCTCTTGCGAATACGGGGCCTCCGTCGGCGCGGACTGGCCCGCGGTCGTTATGGCGGCGCGGGATGACGGCCAGGACCACATCAGCGGCCTCGCGAACGATCTGCTCTCCAGCATCATCTCCCGCCTCCCCACCAACGAAGCCGCGCGCACCATGGTCCTCTCGAGGCGTTGGCGCTGCGTCTGGGCGGCGACCCCGCTCTTCGTCGACGACGCCCACCTCACGGCCGCCGACGAGCCCCGGCAAATGGCCGCCTTTCGCAACTTGCGCGCCGTCTCGCGCTGCGTGGCCGCTCACCCGGGCCCCGTCCGCGGCGTCCGCATCACCCGCATTTCCTTTCACCTGCAGGAGCACGCGCTCCAGCGCCTGGTCGCCAGCCTCGCCGCCAAGAACGTCCAGGACCTCATCCTCTTCAACCGCCCCTGGCCGCTCAACATGTCCCTCCCCGGTGATATCCTCCGCTGTGCCTCCCTCAGACGCCTCTACCTCGGTGTCTGGCGCTGGCGCTTCCCGGGCACCACCGCCGACCCGCCCGCTTTCCCCAACCTCCACGAGCTCGGCATTTTCCACAGCATCATCAAGGACAGTGAAGTCGATGCCTTGCTTGCGCACTGCCCCAAGCTGGAGATCCTCTCCTACGCCATGGCGTACATCTGCCCTTCACGCCTCAAAGTCAGGTCCCGCAGCCTCCGTGCCGTGATGGAATGGAGATGCACCTTCGAAGAAGTCGTTGTCGATGATGCTCCCTGCCTGGAGCGCCTGCTCTTCGATAGCTTTGGCGACCGGAGGCCCATCAAGATTGTCCACGCGCCCAGGCTGGAGGTCCTTGGGTTCTTGGACCTCCAGCTCCACACACTCGAGATTGGCGGCATTGTCATCAGGGTAACTGCGACTTGTAACTTCTGTGTTCTGCACTTAGAATTCATTGTGTGTTTGTGCAACCGAATAATTTTCTCACTGTTTAATCTGCCTCAATGGCAGGCTGGAATGAATGTGAGAGCTAGTGCCATGCTGCCAAGTTTGAAGATACTTGCTGTCAAGGTGCGGCTTTGGTATGACATGGAGGTCAAGATGCTGTCCACTCTGCTCAGATGTTTTTCTTGCCTTGAGACGCTACACGTCATGGTAGTATTTGTGTCTCTTAGACCTTTTCATCTAAATAATTGTTTGTCTAATAGGGATGTTAGCTTATTCCAGTACTTGTTCATTCCTGTATATTCCAGAATCCGGGCTCAGAATGTAGATATCAATTCTAGCACTTCTAACTGTACTTGGGTGCAATTTCAGGATTGATATATGCTGACTAAGTTTTTTTTTTGCTCAACTGCAGTCCATTCATTCCAGGTCACCTGATATTGTGGATGAGATGGATTTCTGGAAGTCCCTGGCCGCCTGCGATTGCCTCAAATCACATCTGAAGACATTCATCCTCCACGGATTTCAGGGCTCTAAACATGAATCGTCGTTCCTCCATTACATTTTGAAGAATGGTAAGGTTCTTAAGTCCCATGGCATCATATATAGTGACAGTGATGATGTGGTAGTGGAGGGATCAGATGGAAGCAGTTCCAGTGATGATGTGGTAGTGGAGGAAGGCCCATTGTTATGTTCCGTTGGTGAGGGTAATGCGCCATCAGGTGGAAGCAATGACAGTGATGATGTGGTCGTGGAGGGAGGGCCGATATCAGGTACCCTTGGTAAGGGCAATGCACCGTCAGGTGGAAGTAGTGCTTGGTATGTTTCTGTTTGCCGCGCCTCCCCTTGCTGGAGCTTTCAGAACGCCATTGACTTGTCAGTCGAGGATCCCTTCTATGTGCTGGGGCATGTGGATGCCCGGATCGCTCTTGTTGAGGATGAGAGCGGTAGATTGTGTTTTTGTTGATGGTGATTATGTTGGAGATATTGTCGGTCGGCAGGTTTACTTTATGGTGCTAAGGATATGGTAGTTACTTGTTACTCCTTTATAATTTTATGGTGAACTAAGAAGGTACACGTCTGGAAGCTAAGGATATGGTAGTTACTTGTTACTAAGGATATGGTAGTTACTTGTTACTCCTTTATAATCTTGTTGGTAGTACATGGCAGTTTTCTGTTGGGTAAACTTTTTGGATTCTGAGTCGTGGAAGGTTAACTTACTGCCTGTTGTTTTGGGCCTTTTGGCTTGTACCAGTACTTATCAGATGCAAAATCTATCTCTACTGATATTCTGCTGCTATTTCACGTTTGTTCTTTTGCTGCCAAGTTGACAAATTACCTAGTTCCTACTCCAAAATCTATTTCTACTGATAGTAGAAGGCAATCTGTGTTACATTTTCTTTGCGGGGCATTTGTGTTACATTTTTGACTGATTATTCCTTGCCATTGTTGCCCCTTCTTTGCGAACAAAGGCCACCATCATAACCAAAGCAAATTTCCTGGTTTTACCCGTTTTGGCACATCAGATTCTATGGGTAAATCTAGTGAGCCTTCATCGTAATAATTTGTACTATGTACAAAGAGCACTTGCTCATACTATAACTTGTGGGGTCCGACTAGAAAATGTTATGCTAATTATAACCTGTCTGTTTTAGGGCCAATTTCTTCGGAAATTCGTTTTGGTGCCCGAGCACACCTGCTCCCTATATCCTATCCCTACATACACTCAAAGATTCGTGTCGCTGAGCACGCTTCAGCGTTTTTTACCACGGTAATTTCAGACTTAAATGACGACGGTGCCGTCTGACCCTCGTGGGACAGATGGACCCGCACGGAGTGGACAGCAGCCTGTACCGCCTTGGCTCTGCTGACCGTTCCAACTACAGCCGCTCGCCCCCGCCGCTCGCTCGCCGGCGCTCCTTTCCCAGCCACCACGCCCTCGCCCTCGCCCTCGCCGCTTGATCCTCCCGATATACTCCCTGCCGAAGCCGCATCCGCGCCTCCATCCGGAAATCCTAGCGGCGCAGCAGTAAAAATCCTTTCTTCCTAGTGACCCGCGGGAGGCGGAGGCGGTCTTGGTAAAGCTCCTGCGGGACCACGGCGCCTCCCCGGCGGACGTAGCTATGCTGGCCGACGGCGTCAGGGATCTCGAGCTCTGGGCGTCCTGGAGCACGGGTGCGGGGGCGGAGAGGCGCGATCCGGTTCCACTGCACCGTCGGCAACGCCGTTGTCGACGGCTACCACGTCCTCGTCGACACCGGATCCACGCAGATCTTTATGGCCGCGCTCTCGCCCCACAACGCCGGGGCCGGCGAGCCCATGTTCATAGGCTTCAAGAACCAAATCTCAGTTTCAGCAGTCACTTCCGGCCGGGGACTTGGCATCTTAGGCAGAGAAGAGAACTCCGATCCCATCTGCATGTGGTGATGACGAGAGTAGAGTTAAGCTAACACATGGCTGCCGCGCCGGTGTATGCAGCCTCTGTTGATGCTCATGTGGCGCCGGTGTATGATGCCTATCCTTGTGAAGAATGTGGGTAACCTCATTTGTTTCAGATTACAAATGTGTCAGTTGTTTCATTAGATACTCCTGTACTGCTTAATTTGTTGTTCCTGCAATCCTGCTTCAGGTTCAGTATAGATTAAGGTGTTGCTGGTTCCCTAAATTTCTCATGGAAGAAATAATTAAACTGTTGCTGTTTCTATAAATAATTAAACTAGGCTACCACAAACCTGAATATCATTTAGAGCAGAAGAATGTTAATCCATAGTGCCTTTTTGTGTTCCATGTGAAGTGTGAACCTCTTGGCAGCAAGCACGACACTATTAGGCATGTTGACCTGGGAGCAACACATATACTGCAACAGGGGGCATTTTCTTTCCAGTTATAGGAACCATCAACTTGGTAGCTGCATGATTTTGTTGTTGTGAAGCATTTTGACTTCGGAGATTAAAAAAACATGCATACAATAAATTCAGCAAGATACCAAGTGACATGCTTGACATGTAACTTACTTTGCACATGTAACTTATATGTTGATTTTTTTCTGTGATACTGTAGTGTTTCTTGCTGCTGCTGCTTTGCACCTCTTCTGGTTTCGGATGTAATCCCACAAGGCCACAAGTTTTTGGGCTTTAAAATAAGCATTGTTTGCTTCTTTCATCAAGTTTCAAGGTTTTCAAAGTAGCCTTGTGGTTCTTTTTGGCGGATTTTCTGAAGTTGTTGAAGTTTTACACTGAAAAATCTGTGTTATTTTTTGGCTAACGTTGCAGTTTGCTTTGTGGCTGCTGCTCGCATCTAAACTACTCCAGTAGATACCAGTTCTTCCAAAAGCAAAGCAAAGGATCTTGTCATCTCTTCTGCTTAGCTCCTTGTGCTCGTGCTCGATTCTAGATTCTGATAGAGAGATTTGTTTGCCCATGAAAGCATACCAGACGTTTGTTTGCGCCGATGTTGTGATGTGCACGTCTTTGCCTTGCTTGCCTAAATTTCCTGTGTTATTTGTAATATCCAGTTCTTGGTGTTTCTATAGGAGACATGGTGTGTGTCTGCAGACCATTTATACGTTACTTTGCAATGCGTTGTTTTATTACACCAATACTTGATCATGAACACCAGTACTGTCTGTTTCATTTTGAGTGTGTTTCAGATGCTGCAAGCAGGTTTGGAGTATTTCCTTGTCACTGAAGTTTATTTTGATACTCCAAAACTGGTACAATATCATTTTGATTCTCTATACCTGGAGTACTAGTCTTAGTTGTGTTGGATAGGAGGTCCAAACCTGGAGTATCTTAGCTACAATCAACCTAATTGAGCTCTTTTTAAAAGCAGCTCCAAACCATATTTTGGTATCAGGTTTTGTCCCGTTACTGCTTTACTCCAGAACTGAAATACATGTCTGCTTTTTTCTTAAAAAATGGAAGATGACGATATTTAGTAAGGTCCATTTTCAACTTGCTGAGAAATTCTGTTCATAACATTTGGTTTAACTAACATTCCTCAATGAAATCAGGGAACTGACTGCGCAGTCGACACATATTTTGGTCGGCGCACCTATCATGGGCATGATCTACGGCATCACATTGACCTGAAGGTATGGACTGATTCCAGTGGGTGGCCATTCAGTCATGTTGACATCTATGTTCTTTTAGCAGATTTTTTTCATTTCGAGATGAAAAACGAAATTCATTTGGTATAGGTTCTTTCTGTGTGCATTGCTATTTAGTTGCCATAGTAGTTGTCTTATCAATTCAACAAAGCAAAAGAAAGTGTAAATTCCTCTTGCATTTCCAAACAAAAGGTGTCATCATTTCAAAAAAAGAGCACCCATATAAAATTACAAAGTAATCCTTGTTCAGGTAAAATCTGAGTACATCCTGAACTTGTTCTTGAGCTGAGAATCGTCCAAGTTCCATCAGATTTCATCAGTTAAAAGTAAGATCCTGTTCTTGTTCAGGTAGGAGCTCCACCGGGGGCAGGATCTGGGGCCAGGCGGCAGGGACCTCGAGCACGAGCAGGGCAGAAAGCAGGGCCGGTGGAGGAGCTCGTGCAGCGGCGCCGGCGAGCATGAGATCTGGATCCAGGCGGCAGGACCTCGAGCACGAGCAGGCCGGCGAGCAGGAGCTCGTGCAGCGGATCTGGAGCCAGGCGGCAGGGACCTCGAGCACGAGCAGGAGCTTGTGCTGCGGCGTTGGCGAGGAGGAGCTTGCTGCGCAGTCCAGGGCACCATGAATTTCTGACCTGTGCGCTACTCGCCGTCCCACCTAGCCGGAAAACAACCAAACGATCGTCGCACGCGGTAACGGCGATCCAGAACAATACACCCACGTGGCCGTTGGCCGCTGGAAAATTTACCGCACTACCTTCATTTTCACCACGTAACGACAATGACCAATTCACAATCTCGAGCGAACCTGGTCGGTCCAGATAACATGTGCACCTGTGCTCGGGAGCCAAATCGCTCCTCTCCAATTTCTTGCAGAACTTCAGCAGAAGTGATCGGTTTCCTTGCCTCTCGATATACATCAGTTTGCCAAGAAAAATGTGGTGAACTAATTGTTGGTTGACAACTAGCACAACTAGCACAAGTGATCTATTTCCTTGTCATTCTATCTAGCACACCACAAAAAATAGTACAACTGAAGTGTTTCCGTGAAGTGCTTCTGCTTCGTGAAGGTTGCCAAATATTACACCTTACGTCCTGTGTCAGCCGGTCAAACATGCACATCGAGTCAATTTCAAGATCTGATTTGATGAAAATTTTGTTGTCGCTGTAAAATAAGATAGGATGTGTTTGCCATTAAGTCATTGATGATTTGGAAAAGGAGTTCTTTGTGCATGCTAATACTTGCAATACCTAGCTGCTCTAAATTTACTCGGTGCCAGTACTTGACAGCATTCTCCCGGGCTATTTACATCTCTTACAAGTAGAAATAACATTCTGTGATGTTTTATGCATTTACATCTCTTACAAGTAGTAGACCATACTGCTGCACTTGACAGCATTAGACAAAGGAAATGAAAGGAACAATCTCCCGGGCAAACCATTGTATTATTCACAACATTTCCCAATAATAATGTACGAGTAGATTTCAGCACTTCTCCATTATCTTGCTAAGAAAAGCACATGAACTTATGATGTATCTGCAACAAAGTCTTCTATCACAGTCCGTACTACAATTGGAATTCTAACAGAGTGGTTACTTCCATCGGACCACGTTAGGCTCCCAAAAGTGTACCCACCTTGCACCCTCTGTTTTGCCGTGAGCGTGACCCTAAATGTCGCGCTACTATTACCCCCACCTTGGGTGAAACTGATAACGGATGGTTCCACCGACATCATTACCCCTGCCGGAGCCTCAATAATCGCTTGATAAGTCACTTCCACCGGCCCAACATTGGTGACAGTGCGCATAACCGTGACATTGTCCTTGAGGTTTGGCATGGTGATCGACGGAAGGTTGAGATTGAGTTGGTAGGACTCGCAGTCGCCTAACAATCCCAGAGTGCAGTTGAAAAACTTGTTGTACTCTCTCGCATCCACGTCGTAAACTAAGCCGGGGTCGACGGCTCTGTCCGGATTCATGTGGCCACCACCAAAGTCGAAGGGGTCAGCTAGTTTCCATGGAACCCCCTCGGCTTGGATCGGCATACCGAAACGATCGGTCAATGAAGCTGCAGCCAATCCCATGAAACAACCTGAGTTTTCAAATAATGTGATGTGTTACTTAGAAGAAAATTTGCTAATGTTCTGTGCATACCTGTGGTGACGATGGCCGACTTGATCATGGCTGGCGACCAGTCGCGGTGAACTGACTTAATCAGTGCGGTGACCGCTGAGACATGGGGGCATGCCATGGACGTCCCGGATAAAAACACATAGGAGCCGCGCAGAGCCGCCAAGATGTTGACTCCCGGTGCAACTACATCAGGCTGTCCAAAATATGCATATAGATACAAGTCTTCAATACTCAAACTTTAATGGGAGCTAGATACCGCGAAGATGCAACCTATTTGTGTTGAAGTCAGAAATACCCTCTTAATTCGAAAATATAAGACACATACGTTCTGATCTAATCGGTTTTTGGCTAGTTTTTCTTATAAACTGGTCAATTCTCTTGTTTTTAACAAAACAGTAGAGATCTTGTCGGTTGCTCTAAAAATAATACTTTTGACCTAAGTCAAAGATCTTTATATATGTATGACTAAGTCAATAGAAAAAAGCTACGAATATGTACAATACTGAACCAATATGAGTAAATCCATCAAGAAATATGTTTTAACAGTGCATATATATAAATATATGATATTGCGGATATAGACATTTCTCTCTATAAACTTCGATAAACTTTTAAATTTTGACAACTTCTACACATTATATCTTGCAACGAAGGAAGTATCGTACCTTGAGTATGGTGGGAAACGCGACGCTGGGGCCTCTCGATGAGAAATAGGCGACCCTCGGCGCCAACACCCCGTTCCCGACCGCGGTCACCGTGGGCGACACCTTCACCACCGGATTCCTAGCATGGCCATGGGACACACATGAGTTCTTTGACAAGAGAACAATATGTATCCCCCTTGTTTCGGATGGCTGATCACCATGCTCTTCTCACCCTGTTCTGTCCCAATAGGAAGCGATTCTCTGCGCGATCTCGAAATCCACCAGCACGCAGGGCATAATGCCCTCGCACCAGCCCAGGAAATCAAGGTTGTTTGCAGCGTTCTGCGCGAAGATGAGGCCGCTCACGCCGGCCTCCACGGTGAGTTTGATGGCGGCGCTGAGTGCTACCGCAGGTGGATTGAACGATGCCTCCTGTGGTGCGTAGCACAATACAATTTTACCGGTGACGTTGCTCGACGCCAGTGTCTCCTTGTCGCAGCTGCAATCCCGCATAAATGTATCAAGTTCAAATACGTTCAATTTTTTTTGTAAATGTCGTTTAGAATCACTGAATTGTGATTAGCAAAACGTGGGGACTCTAGAAAGCAAATGTATCAACTGGCTGCATGCACTATTTCATTACCTCCTGGCATAAACAAGGGCCTTAAAGTCGCTGCTGATCACGGATGCGTTGTAGTGAAAAGATTGTCCCTGCGATTAAAGTAAAACACTTAGGCCCCATTTGGGAGCTCTGTATTTTTTTAGTATTTCAAGTATACTATAGTTTCTAGAAATATTGAAGTATCAAATATTTTGAGGTGTTTGGGTTTAATTAAAATTGTAGTTTTATATACTTCAGTATCTAGAAAACTACACTATTTTTGAAGTATTGATTCACTAGGCGGCATAGCAATCTATGGTTTTCTAATACTTTGATTTTAGAAATACTTCGCTGCTAAACTAGGGCTCACTTTTTTTTCCAACGGGTGTTTCTCCAAGAGAGAGTCACCTTTCAATTTCTAAGTATATTAGGGCATCTTTGGATTGCATGAATTATAAAACATATGAATAGCAAAAATATATGGTTGATCGTGAATCAAATTCGCAAAAAAAAAACGTAAAGTACATCAAAACATACAAATTTTGCACGTAATGCCTTGGAATGGTGTACACAGGAATAACAATATGAATTTCTGAGGATCAAAGAGAGTAGGTAGAGAGGGACAAAGAGAGCGATGCATTAGACTCTTCAAACATGCACCAAAATGAGGTGTAAATTCATGTCGTGACTCCTATGAAATTGGAGGCATACGATTGCATTCAAGATAGAAATTTGGCAAACCCTAATCGTATGATCCAAAAGGTTAGAACTTTTTATAAGGATTAAGATTCTCCAAATTATTTTTCCTGATACCATTTCTAATGTTGATTTAAAAAAAGCATTTGACTCTTTTCGCTGGCACATTCTCTTCTAAAAATCCCATCCCACCGTGGGTTCTTACGCAAATATTGCTTCTTTTTTTTAGATTCGCAAATATTGCTTGTGAAGTTGGGGACACATGGTTTGACATGAGTGGTCATACAGGCCAATTAGCTAGATGAAAAATAGACAATTACACAATTAATGACACTATATTGCACAACCTAAAGAATTATGTGAAGAATGTTCATACGTACCACCAACTTTTCTTTATTGCCTAGTGTCTCTAGGGTCGGGAAAGACCGGTCCATGGTGCTAGCGGCCACCGTTATGACCCATGGCACGGCATTGTTAACCGTGGAAGGAACGGGGCCATCGTTCCCACCGGAAAAGATGACAGGGATCCCTCTTAACACTGCGTGCAATGTCCCAAAGATCTCCTCGCCGGCACCGCCTCCTAGTGACAGCGACAAGACGTCCACTCCATCCTCTATGGCATCGTCGATGGCGGCGAGGATCGCCGCCTCTGGGCAACTCGTGCCCACCCAGCACACCTTGTAGATGCCCAATCTCGACCGTGGCGCCGCGCCTCGTGCCACGCCAGCACCAAGTCCGCCCCCTTGGTAGCTCACATTCGACACCTGCCCGCCAGCGATCGTCGAGGCGACGTGTGTGCCGTGACCGTTGAGGTCCCTAGGTGACTTGTAGTTTCTCTTGAGCACCGCATCACTGACGCCGCCACTGTACCACCGGGCGCCAATGATCTTCCTGTTGCAACTCGTTGTGTTCCACGCCTCGCCAACCTGGCATATGCCTTTCCACCGTGTCGGCACGGGGCCATACCCGGTGTCGTCAAAGCTTTGGGATTCAGGCCATATGCCTGCAATAGAAGGATGGAGTGGAGTTACTAGTTGAAGGTGATTTTGTCCATCCTGATCCTAACTCTTGAGTTAATTTTCTCTAGTTCTGGATTGGTGGATGGTGATGCAAGTTAACCTGAATCTATCACCCCGATGATGACATCTTCGCCATAGTTTGCTTTTTGCAGAAGGCCCTGTTGTTGTGATGGTTGTTGGTCGTAGTCAAGGCCAAGGAATTCCCAGCTATGAGTTGTGTGTGGTTCATGATAGGTGTTAGGCTTCACACTGAGAACTTCAGGGGATTCTGCACTCCGAACATGATTTGATTAGCATTAGCCAATCATGCAAATTTTAGGACGCTCCTATATAGTTATACAGACCGCCCATTAAGCATGTTCTAAGAGTTCATTTCTACTAATCTCGTTGGAGGTACTGCATATGCAGTTAATTAACAAGGAAATAAATGATACAACCATATAGAAATCATTAGAAGCGTGACCGTAGTGAGGAGATATTTTAAATATGAGAATTCTTTCTCAAGGAAATAGATGGCTCCAACATTGCTACATTTGATAATTTCACCACATATTAATTTTATCATGTACTCGATAAGGATTACATAGCATTCAAGAACATAGCGATAAATAGACCTTACTAGCAGTGGCGGATCCAGAATTCAATCAAACCGTGGGCCAACTTCATATTACGTGTTCTAGTTAGTGTAAATTGTAGGCTAAATCAACAATTTTGGCTAATGTATAGGTGAAAAAAGATTCTACACCCCGGGCAATGGCCCGGGCTGCCCGGGGTGTAGATCCGCCCCTGCTTACTAGACCAATTTCGGTTCTTCTAGACCTGCAATATTAATTAATTCACGTTATAGTTTGTTATTCTGATTTTTTACACATATTACAATTAAGTACGAAGTCACAATTGATAACCTTATACTTTGGAAACTCGGTAAACTAATATGAAATTCCATAGTCATGGAATGTATATACTTCTGTACAAGCTGTGTCCTTCTGCTTTAACTCTTGAGAAAACATGCATACTAGTTCTACCTGCAAACTATCGATTAAATCATGATATAGTATGAAAGACACTAAGAACCTACCTTTTTCGTCGAATCCGCAAAACTAAATAAATGGATCACTGGTTTACTCTTGATCAATGGGCCACTAAAATTGAACTAGACGTTCCTTTGACATTTGGTAAGTTGGAGCATCTTAAAAGAACTCAAAAACATAACACGCTCATTGATGCCAAATCGTACGAATGTGTATTACTTGCAAGTGTCTCAGCTTGAAACTCCGTGAGCATTGCAGCGAATCCAGAAAATCCGTGGTTGTAACTGTAAACTACCGAATTCATGGCTTCATCCTTGCTGTACCAATAAGAGAAGAAAACAAGTATGTGTCAATCTATTATATACTAAAAGCAAAATGAGGGAGTTAACGGAGACACCACGTTAATCCACATAGGTTAGAAATATATAATCCGTTGATATTAATTTTGATGGTTGAGATTAAAAGATTGAGAAGTTACGTACAACATTAGCCGGGTACAAACAAGCTTTTTTCAACACGTATAACCAAATCACACCACGTTCCCTCAAAAAGTCCATCGTTCCCGGACTGAACCACGAATCATCACCTAAACGGAAATCCAAACTGTTTTTTTAGCTCAGCTGCAGTTTTAAAATCTGATCCCACGTTAGAAGGTCAGCGGAAAACTAGCTGAGTCTCTCTCATTGAAGAGTCACGTAAGATTTCCAAACTTCTTTGTGTGATCTGATCGGCCGGCCGGAAAACATCTGAGTCCCTCTCATATACGAGTATAAGTTTAATAATTCACGTGTACACAACTCCACCGTTACATTTTCCAAAAACATCTCCTATCTTCAGCCTTACAAAAAATTATCTACCGCGCGACTCACAGGTTCGTCCACCAATGCGGCCACCCGTTGAGCGTCGGACGCCATAATCCAAGAGTCCTTCATTCCATCTCACACATTTTATCTAGCCTACACTACACGATTGTTGTCGCCGCCGTTGTGACATGGTGTCGCCGGGAGCAACATCGTCACATGGAGGATAGAGACTATAGCGGCGGCACTAATCGATTGAACACATATGCAAGCAGCCGGATGACTACGTGCATGCGTAGGTAGAAATCATGCGGAAACATCCGCAAATTGGAATTGATGGAACCCACACATGAGAACATAATACCAGATTAGGAACATAACTTATCGTGGCTATATATGCATTATACACCAATACTAGCTAAATGCCCGTGCGTTGCTACGGGATAACAAAAAAAAAATGTGACACACTTATTTTAATTCAGAAATTTGTGGTACGGCATGTAGTTTGCAGTGCCAATATTTCGTGACACAATATTAAATTTTGAGAAGACTATCAAAGGAATCAAGTATTAACAAAAAAAATCCAGAAACTCAACAGAATATTTAGTGACACAATATTTTGGGATAACAAAAAAAAAATTTAATTCAGAAACTCAACAGAACAAAATATTAAATTTTGTCATGAAGTGTTGTAAAAGAACATGACACAAGTATAAAAATATATGCACTTAAGTTGCATCGGATGATTATAGTTAAAACCTTGCGTGTAGGGTTTTGCCCTCCGTTAACTCCTTGGAGATGATGAGTAATGAAGCTTCATCTAGAACCCCCAAGGAGTTGAGGCAAGATGCAGGCTCACTTGAACAGAAACATGAAACCAAAGAGTCAAGTACTACACATGATGAAGTAAGTTAACTTCTGTTTTTATTGTTTGGTACCCTGCAATTGCAATCTTGACACGACAACCAACTGGTTTAATCTTCAATTGCTAAATGTAACACCGATCATCAAGCATGTATAATAGGAGAAAGCTGCACCACTCGTTTGATGCAGCTTTGTTAGGAAATTGCAGCGAGTCGAAGCACCAAATGGAACGATCGAATGCCATGTCAAGGAAAGCAAAGTCTTAAAAAGTAAGATGCAACCTCACGATTCTTCACATGTTCAGATTACTTACGGAGAAACAATCTGATCAATTCTATCCACTTGGTAACATGTATTTGCTTAAGGCCTAGTTTACCGTTGGTAAAATGTGTTTTACTGACATATTTAGAGGGTTTACAACAATGCCTTTATCTCACTCTGGAACTCCGAATCTCTGAGATGAAAAGAATCATGCAAATCTGAGCGTCATGCTTGCTGGTTACTAATGTAGGTGATGGAGATAGACCCTCTTGCTGCAATCCTTTTTGCCTACCAGATCCTCTGCTAGCTGCTGGTGTGAGAAGGAGACAGAGCTTTGCTAGATGCTCCATGGTGCCAAACGATGCGCCGTGGTTGGTCCATGGTACAGGGAGAGCTCAGCTCTCAGCGTCATGGAGGTATAAATCCTGTATGAAATCAAACCTTTCAATCTAATTCAGTCTCACCACCTGTGTCTTACTCGCTCTCATGCCAATCCTCCATGTACAGAACTACTGACGAGCTCATGATCTAAAAATAATTTATAACACCTCAGAATAAAGCTCGTTTTGGTCTTGTTCATAACTCCGTGCAACTAAAATTTCAGAATCTCGTGCAACCGAAAATTAAGAAAAAAAGAAAAGAGGGGGAAGCGGTGGATTCAGATACAGGAGCAAGTCATCTTCCACCTGCGCTCCTCCCTGATCCCCTCTCACCATGACCCCCACGCTCCTCCACCTACACTCGCGTCTCAGACCACCTCCCAGGAGAGCATCTCGTTGCTGGTCGGCTCGAACACCTCCAATCACGGAAGCACCTCGTGAGCGGCATGCCAGCAATCAGCGGGAAAGAGCTAAGCTCGCCGGTGGAATCCAGAAGGCAAGCCAACGCCGGCTGGTGGCGACACGCCGGGATAAGGCGCAAACGTGTGGCTGTAGCGACCTGCAGCTTGCGTCCTCGCGTGTGGGAGCCGGAAAGAAGAGGAGTCAGCTCGCATCGCGGCCATGGATTGGGTCGGCCGGGGAGCAGGGCTCGCCCGTGGCGGCCACGGATGGGAACGGCCATGCGGCGGGGGTTCGGGTCAAAACTTGTTATATTCCACCAGCCAGAGGAGGGCGGTGGCTCTAGTGACCGGAGATGGAGGGCCTGGCGGCGGTGTTCAATGGCTTGTGTTTTGCTCCGGAGGAGGGAGATCGTTCGGTTAGAGGAGGAAAGAAAAGACCGAACCGGTACCGTGGCAATTTGATGTATTATGTGACTTGGTGGGAGGGTAAAAGCGGAAATAAAAATGACGTACCAACCATCACCTCTAGCTATATTATATAGTAGAGATTTATTATTTATACATGACTGCCTATGCATGTGAATTAATTCGAGCCTCAACTTTTCTTCCGAAAGTAGGTTTAATTTGTTTGATGCTACATATATGTGATCTATCTGTCACGCTTGAAATCTACATCTTATTTTCACCAGTCAGAACCTTTGTGAGCCTCCACGTTTAGATCTCCATGAAGTGAGTATTTGGCACTAAGCTAAATGTTTATACAAATATAAAAACAGGTGCGGTCATTCTTTACTTAGTAGCATTACAACATAAATTAATTTCTAAAAGATCATTTTGTATGGATAGTTGCACAACAAATATCTAAAGCGACATTAGTTTCTCTACTACATTAGTTTCCAAAATAATGTTCTAGATATTGTTGATATCAAAAGTGACTAAAGTATACAATTTCAAAATAATGTTTTCTAGGGATGGCTGATACCTAAAGTGACAAGAGGTTACATAATTTGAGAGTAAAAGAAATTACATTTCGTGAAGCAATTAATATGAGTGAAGATTCTTGGATCCCGATCTCCAGTGCTCCCTCATTTAAAAAATTCGAAAATCATTATTATAAGTTTCAACCAATTTTGAAAAACAAACCGGGTGTAGCCAATAGTATGTCCCACGAAATTCCAAAATATTAACTTCAAATACTTTATATTCCGACCTACACAAAAATGACAACATTGTGGATCTAAGTATGCATTGTCAAATCTCTAAGTGTTATCAGATTTTATTATTTTTGTATATCCCATGATATCAAGTATTTCAAATTAAAATGTTGCACGTTTGTCGGATATATCATTAGCTACATCCGGATTTTTTCAGAATTTTTAAAACTAACACATATGACTTTCGAAAAAATTAAAGCAGAGGTAGCACTGGAGTTTGGGAGCCAAAAACACTTTCCGAAATAATATGTACAACAGTACACATAGATGCAACAAAGTTCGTGCCAATGAAAATTTGCGTATCTTATGCATTATATCAGCAAATAGGAACCAAAAGTATATGAGTGTCATAATACATCATCGAGTGCTACATTGCTTATTCATAAAATGTATACTATTATAAGAATAAATATTTAGTTTTTTCATGAGCTACTAATCTAAATAGCATTTGATTTATAAAAATGTTTTGACATGGGAAACTGAATTCCGTGTGCTGGTATAATTAATATCACGTGTTGTCTACTTAACAAATGGGATCCGGGCATTTTACAATATTGGCCAGCCTAATATCAATATAAATGACAAAAGAGCTCGGCCTGGTCTGTAGACCTGCCAAGTAAACATAGCAACGAATATACAAAACCAACTAGAAGAACGCCCTCGCATTTGCGAGGGCCACCATGCTAGTTTAATTAATTGCATGTATATGATTCAAACATGAAATTTTTAGCTTGTAGTACCTCCCAAAAACAGAGGTTAGTACATCATGGTGCGACGCGGTGACCACCGACGGATCATCGTGCTTCTTCTCCCCCATGTACACGATGTACATCTGGAATTTTGACGCAAAAAACATTTTCACCAATCATATCAGAACAAGAAGACCGAGTAGCACTGGCTGAAAGAACAACAAGTTTTTTTTTTGAAAGATCCAGAGATTTCTGTCATTTAAACAGGTAGAGTATATACAAGCTGTCGACAGGCGACATAAGGATGAAGTTCAGAGAACAATAGAGAAACGAAAAAAAGGCGGGAAACAATCGCCAACAGTACAGAAATTCACGGAGGCTCAAACATCAGCTTCTTCAGCTGTTTGGCTTGAAGAAGAACAAGTGAAATCTTGTGAAAGAAGAGCTTGCAACTTACCTTGCTCGACGCCTCCGCTGAAGGAGGCAGCAGTGTCGCCAGAAGCAGAGAACATGAGAACGCTATTCTCCAATCCATGCCTGATTTCGAGACGAGTGTTATCCTTCCGTGATTTTTGTGCTTGTGTGCTGTTTCTTTCGTGTGTTTGTATGTATATAGAGCAGCCCCGCATGCAGAACAGGACCATGTAGTGCAAGATTCAAGAACAGTTCTTTTTCTTCTTCTTCTTATTCTTCTTCGAGAGAGTAATTCAAGAAGAGTTCATGAGAGCTAGCGCGTGACACACGTGAGCAAGACTAGGCCATATCCTATAGTAGAACATACCGTACTTTGATCAGGTCCGACGCCCGTCATCAACTAACATGATACATATATATTGTATCCAGGTTTCTGATGTAATGACTCTGATATTAAAGTCTAACGGATGTGAACGGTATTCCATAAAGCTTAGTAGACTTTTGGCACATTGGAACATTCCACCAGCAAAGCATTACTTTGGCTGGTTCGTTTATCCAGTAGACGAATTTACAAATGCGGCAATACTATAATAAAACTCGAGCCGGCATACATCTATGTCCAATTGCAGTGGAAGCCTTTCTTTCGACGAAACTTGTCAAGATGGCACTCGTGCAATACTATTACGAAGAAAAGAGTTGATCCGATTTACCGGGCCCAAAAAACAAACAAAAAAACTCGGTCAATTTACAGAAACAGCCAAATACCAAACACATGTACCTATCAATGCACATCCTCTAAGTGGGAGAGAATGGCACCTGACCGAAGACTGTCGGTTGTGAATCGACCTCTCAACCTCACGAGCAAAGTCAACCCCCTCACGAGCTCACACTTGCAATTGTGGCGTGTCTTTACCCAGCCTTAGAACTTATGCTATGAAACATTAAGCTCCACTAAGTCGTGCATTGCCTCAAGCCCCTATGATGTGATTTATATCTTGTACATCTTCAGACATAACTTTACTCTCTCCTTCACATCCTACTTGTGTCTTTTTATTTGTTCTTGTACTTTGGCAACTCCTAAAAAACCTCCGCCAACCTATGCTTTGTGTGCTTATCCTTCGGGATGTTACATGTTTTGTTCTTCTTATCTGAATGGTCGTTACGGCTCTCAATGCAAGAGCCGGTAGTGGTCTCCTCTACCTTCATGGGTGTTGAACATAAACCGAAGATGGTGGAGAGATTAGTGAGCTAGTCCATCATGAATTGCACACCACCCTCTTTACGATTAGTTAACTATATGAATCCTAACCAACGATTACCACATAACTGCTCCTCACACCTACCACCGCAAGGTTAGCCTTGCTTATTTGTCTAGTGTCCCTAGCATATAAATATCCACCCCCATGGATATGCACTTATTCAATATCACTTGAACAAAACTCAAGGCATTTTAGTTACATTTCATGTTTGCACTTCCAAAAAAATCAACCACCTTTGTAATATGTTAATCATCCATTTACCCCCTCTAGTCGAAATCGTAGATCCGAGCGTTGATGCTTTTGTGGAAGACGAATTCCAATGTGGTGAATAACTATAGTACCCTCAAGAATTATAATGGCTTCATCGGAGCTGATATCATCCCGTCATCTCACCCCCTTCGTCTAAATGATAGGTGTGGATAGAATAGGCACTGAAAACCTTATGAATGATTGAGATGGAAAACCTAATGGAGGTGAATAGGTTTATTCATAAGTTTTAGGATTTGTGGGTAACAAGATAAACCCTAATGCAACCATGTGAAACAACGTGTGTGATGATATAGGAAACTTTAAGATCAAAGGCTATCACAAGATAAAACAAGCAAAAAAACTCATATAAAAAGAACGGAGCCACGCGGAGGAAGCTAATCCATGTAGGAGAGGTGTGTTTTACCACAGAGGACCCCCAAACGCCAACGAAGGATCGCCTTCTTTTTCTTGAGGCTCATCCACGAATTACGAGCTCAGTCTCTTGTGGTAGGCCTTAAGGTGACCTCCGAACCCTTACATAAAAATCGGAGCACAAATCCACAACTTAAAAACTTTTGAGAGACCCTACAACGCGTAGGATTTCCCACGAACCAAAGAGTAACAAGTAACTTGATGAACTCAAGGGGAAATCACTTTTGGGTTGATAGAAGCTTAGATCAGGATCTCCTCTTGCTTCTCCTCAAAGGGATTTGAGTTTGGATGGGAAATGGGAGGTCCCAAAACATGGTGGTGCTCAACAATTGAGGAGGGACATATTTTATTTTCAACTCAAACAGATAATTCTTGGGGAGAGAATGATCCCTTAAAAGGGACCCTTCAAAATCTAGGGGTTATAGTTTTCTTCATGCGCCCGAGAGATCCAGCCTAAGACCTTGGGGTTTGGGTGCCCAGGCCATCCAGATCACAGACTTCATTAAGGTGGGTATCTTGCCAGAACCAATCGCTATTGAACTGCTCAAGATAAATCCCATAATATTTTTCGGGTTTTGGGTGCCCTAGAACCTCCTTACATGCATAGAAAATATGAATATGTTATGAACATAGGATTGTCACTTTTTCTTTAGATTTTCTCAAATCTAAGATGTGGTAAAATATATTCCTTCTTAAGAGAGATCACCCTCAAGTTCATCTTGAAACCTCTCGTAATAATGTGTCTTTTCTTATGACGCAAACCATAAGATAAAAGGATATAATCAAAACACTATGTCAATCTTCTATCTTTTCAAATGAGGGATCTCCATTCACATAAAATTTCAACCATATGGACTAACACGTGTTCATATCACTCTATAACATGGTCAATCCCTTAATCATATGTCAAGTACACCAAACCCACTTAGGGGTGATCACCTTGGCTATGCCCTAGGAAAGGGGGTGTGCTTAGATACAAAACTTGATCTAATGGTGGCCTGAAACCAATGGACACGACAAACAATTGATAAGGATGGGGTAGCGGCTTAAGAAATAAGATGACTAAGAAGAAATATGACGAATTAACAAATCGACTACGAATTAAGGGGAAAAAAGGAGTCATCCACTTGTTCCCATCTACTTCCTTCGTATTATTTAAGCTATCTACAAGTGTAAGTTCTGTCAACCCTCACCGCTCTACCGACAAAGATCTTTTTATTTCCTATATAAAGTTCTTTGGCATGAAGCAACTCATACGCAATATATAAGACATATTAACTACATGGCTTAATTGTAAGTTATTTTACGACGCAAAGACATCTAAAGAAGATGTAAAAGGTCACATGTGTGAACTTTTATAGTAACATTGACATACTACATTGTGTCAGCCATTAATTTTTTTTTGCAAATCTGGATTTGACCTACCGCATATATCACATGTGAATTTTGAATTTTTGCTTCCAAACTCGAAGGCAAAGAAATATAAAAAACAAAAACAGGGCATCACTACCTCCACCAGGCACCAGTCCACCACGGTCCACAGCATCCCACCAATTTCGTTTCCAGCTCAAGGAAAAAAAGGACCGCATTTCGTTCTGTCGCAATCCTCTCCCCCAAAACCCTACTCGCCGGCCGCCGCCGCCTCATCCGCCATGGATGCCGCCGGAGGCGGAGGAGAGTTTCGAACCTACGCTGATATCGAGAATTACTTCAACAATATGGAATCGGAGGGACTGTCGGCGCAGGCCCGCATCGATTTCATCGTTCCCCACCTCATCTCCCTCCTCCCTCCACGCTTCGTCCCCGCGCCCGACGCCGACGACGCCTCCGACTCCGACGACGAGCATTTCTCCCTCACCTCCTCCGACTCCGACGAAGGCGGGGCCGCCGCCGGCGCCGACTGGCCCGCTCTCGTTCTGAAGGCGCAGGATGACGGCCAGGACCACATCAGCCGCCTCACGAACGATCTGCTCTCCAACATCATCTCCCGCCTCCCCACCAAGCAAGCCGCGCGCACCATGCTTCTCTCGGCCCGCTGGCGCTCCGTGTGGGCGGCAACCCCGCTCCTCGTCGACGACGCCCACCTCAGGGCCGGCCGCGAGTCCCGCGAGATGTCCGCCTTCGGCGTCGCGCGCGCCGTCTCGCGCTGCGTTGCCGCTCACCCGGGCCCGTCCGCGCCGTGCGCATCACCCGCATCTCCTTCCACCAGCAGGAGTACGCGCTCCAGGGTCTGGTCGCCAGCCTCGCCGCCAAGAACGTCCAGGACCTCATCCTCTTCAACCGCCCCTGGCCGCTCAACATGCCGCTCCCCGACGGCATCCGCACCTGTGCCTCCCTCACCCGCCTCTACATCGGCATCTGGCACTGGCTCTGGCACTTCCCGGACACTGCCGCCCGCCGGCCTGCCTTCCCCAACCTCCACGAGCTTGGCATTTTCCACACCATCGTCGAGGAGAAGGATGTCGATGCCTTGCTCCGGCACTGCCCCAAGCTCAAGATCCTCTCCTTCGCCTTGGAGTGGTACAAGTGCCCTTCACGCCTCCGCGTCAAGTCCCGCAGCCTCCGTGTCGTGATGGAATGGAGATGCGCCTTTGATGAAGTTGCCATCGATGATGCCCCCTGCCTGGAGCGCCTGCTCTTCGATAGCATTTTCGAACCGAGGCCCATCAAGATTGTCCACGCGCCCAAGCTGGAGGTCCTCGGGTTCTTGGACCTCCAGCTCCACATGCTCGAGATTGGCGGCTTTGTCATCAAGGTAACTGCGTCTTGTCACTTTGTGTTCTGCGCTTAGCATCCATTGTGTGATTGTGCAACCGAATAACTTTCTCACTGTTTAATTTGCCTCGATGAAAGGCTGGGATGAAGAATGTGAGAGCTAGATCCATGCTGCCAAGTTTGAAGATACTTGCTGTCAAGGTGCGGTTTTCGGACGACATGGAGGTCAAGATGCTGCCCACTCTGCTCAGATGCTTTCCTTGCCTCGAGACGCTGCACATCATGGTAGTATTATATCTCTTCATCTGAATAATTGTTTGTCGATGCAATTCAAGATGATCATATGGATGTCAGCTTATCCAACACTTGTTGTTCATTGCTATATATTCTAGATTGATAATGTAGGTATTAGTTCTAGCACTATTACTTGTAGTTGAGTGCAATTTCAGGATTAATACGCTAATTGTTGACTTTTTTTTTTTTTGCTCAATTCCAGTCCATTCCATCCGGCTCACCTGATATTGAGGATCATGCTGAGTTGTGGAAGTCCCTGGCCTCTTCTGACTGCCTCAGATCTCATCTCAAGACTTTAGTCCTCCATGGATTCAAAAACCTTGACCATGAGCTGTTGTTCCTCAATTACATTTTGGAGAAGGGTAAGGTGCTTAAGACCGTGTGCATTGTTCGTAGCGAGCATGATAATGTGGCAGCGGAGGTAGGCCCGATGTTTGGTTTCCTTCTCGAGCGTAATGCGCCATCAGGTGGAAGCAGTGGCAGTGATATTTCCGTTTGCCCCGCCTCCCGTTGCTGGAGCTTTCAGCACGCCATTGACTTGTCAGTGAAGGATCCCTTCTATGTGCCGAAGCATGACGTGGCCTGGATTGCTTGTGTACTGAGGATGAGACGGCGCACTAGTTTGTGTTTTTATTATGGTGCTAAAGACATGGTAGTTACCTGTTACTTCATAATCTTGTGGTCAACTAAGAAGGTAGACTGAGCCCATGAAGGTCTGGAGGCTAGTCTTGAGTTTTTTTGGGAGACAATTAGGATTCTGGGTTGTGGATGTACCTTGGCTTCAGCTTCATGTTGTTTTGGGCCTTTTGACTTGTAAAAGTGCGTAATACATGCGCAATCTATCTATATCCTGATGCACGTTTGTTCTTTTGCTGCCAAATTGATAACTTGCCTAATTCCTGGAGTGCAATGTTTGCGACGTGCTGTACTGGTCATTCTTTGTCTAAGTTTGGATGAGGAATTCTGTATGAAAGTTTACTGTCTGTATCCTTGCCCACGGGACAATATTGTTCAGTTGCACGACAAACTACAAACGCAACTTGATGTGAGTAATTTTTCTGTAACTATATTGTGTATGCCTTTTTGTGTGATACAAACCTGTTACGCAAGTAAAATTTCTGAGTTGATCCAAACCAAGCAATCCAAACCTAGTCACGCAAGTAAAATTTCTGAGTAATTTGTCTGTAGCTGTATCCTGTATCCCTCTGCGGTTAATACGTTTGGTTCGCAGCCAATGGTGGCCTTACCAAAAAATTGGCACGCCCATGTAGCAGCGGCTGCTGTTTGCTTGTCTGCCAAAAAATTGGCTAGCCCAGCCCATCCCACGGACTGCAGTTCATTTTTTCGCCAATCATGGGCGAACGGTGGGCGCAGGATTCCTTCGCCAAAGTTTTGGTCATGCCCAGAAATTGGTAGGGCGGGTGCAGGCCTAAACCAAACGTGCTCGTAAGCCAAGTAATCCAAACCTATTCGCCCAAGTAAAATTATTGGGTAGCCTGTCGTTTAGCTTGTCTCATTCGTTAGGGCATCTCCTACCTATAAAAGTCTAGGTCTTAACAGAAAAGAATAGCACTATGATCCTGCCTTTAAGCATTGTGATGATGGGTCTTGGCTAAAATTTCTAAAGACCTGGCCATGCTGCTATGGCAAGGCCAAAGAATTATCTCTCTCTTAGTATGACTAGTTGTGTGGTTATGGTTGAATCTAGGAGGGAAAAGCAAACACAAGTGCCCCATCTTAAGACAAATAGAGGTATTAAACATTGTATAAAACTAGAAAAATACGCCGCACGATGCTGCGAGAATTTCATTAAAAAATTGTGTAAATGAAAATGTATAAGACACGTGAAATATGAAGTTGTATACAGAAATATGATAAATCCTACAATTGTGAAGAGGTTATATTTAATTGACGTGAAATTGTTATGTATTTGATGACAAATAGTTGGTGACATGGACTCCACAGAAATTTCATCGAGAACTTCATATAAATGAAATTGTATAAGACACATGAAATATGAAGTTGTTTACAGAAATATGCAAAAGTCCCACAATATTGGGCTTTAGCTAAAGCTCCCTTGAACGCTGAACAGTTCAATTTGGCAAAAAGCCAAACGTGGCCAATATCCACCCGTCAAGATCCACGGCCCCAGCGGCAGCCGGCAGGCAGATCCCTTCCATTCTCGTACAGCTTCTTCTTCCCCGGCTCCCGCTTCTTAGATCCCATCGCCACCCCGATGAGCCGCGAGGCCAGCGGAGCGGCGGCGAGCTCCGCCTCGGCGACCGGCTCGCAGCAGGGGGAGGGTGACGAAGGGGCGGATGCGGGGATGGAGAGGACGGCCGAGGCGGTGGAGGAGCTGTACCGCCTCCGCGACACGTTCTTCCCCCGCGACCCCGCCGAGAAGCCCGCCGCGCTCCGTGCCCACGCCGACGCTGCGCTCGCCATCCTAGACTCACTCCCTCCTGGTATATATCCATCCCCATCTCCTAAACCGCCAGTATTTGTGACAATGAGCTGCTGTACACGGGTAAAACAGATTATGTATGTGGCGATTTTCGCCAAGCAGATGCCGCTGATACATGCTTTGGATGCTAGCTCAATTGTCTGTCCTACTTCTCTACTGCTGTTTATCTTCTTGTTAAGGTTCTTACGGTTACTGGGTCTGTATTTCCAATTCAGTACTAAGCTGGGTGTCAGTGTCTGTTGGAAATGTATGCCATGCTCAGGCCTGCGATTTTTGAACCTGGTTTTACCCAGACTAAGAAAGTTATGGTCTCTAGAAGAAAGAAGTGCTTATGTATATCTGGATGGCTGAGTATGTATTCGTAGTCAACAAACCTCTGTAATTGTTTCTGACAAAGAAACCTTCTCGTTTTGAAGCCGTCAATATCCAGCAAGTATCTGAGCTGATAGCATCGATATTGGAAATTGGTCTGGATCGTTAGGAAACAATCCAAGCGTTTTCACCTCAAGTTGTGATGATATGTGCATATTTTTGTTTACCTCATGATTTGTCTCCTTCCTCACCCTTTCTAGCAAAGTTCGTGTCATGCTCTTTTTGATACTAAGTTTAGTTTGTTATACCTCCAGAGCAAAGGAAATCACCTCAACAGCGTGCTGCTTATGAATTCTTGAGGGGGAAAATACTGGATGTCTTCCCTGATTATAACAAGGAGGCTGAAGATCATTTATCGAAAGCAGTATGTAGACGAAGACTAAACAATTTCTTGTATACCATTCCCTCGCTTAGAAACTTAAACTACTGCTGTTGCGCATTAGGTAAAGCTGAATCCATCTCTTGTAGATGCATGGCTAAGTTTGGGCAACTGCATCTGGAAGAAGGGGTATCTGGCATCGGCAAAGAATTGCTTTGTATTAGCACTGAACAAGGTAAGTCTCAACCTTGAAGAAGTTTTTGTAATTTTCCAAATCTTATCCATCCTAATTCATAATTTCATTTGACAGGGTGCAGATAAGAAAATATTATGTCAACTCTCCATGCTTGAAAGAAGTATGGCTCAAGGTGAGGATGCTCTCTATCATATAGCACCTCCTCAGCTGATGGTTTCTTATATTTCTATGGAATTTATTCTTAATATTGCGTATAGATTATTATCAGTTATCACTAGTCTCATACTTGCATATTTTATCTATTTTTGTACTTAAGGACAAACTTCTGCTAATTTGGGATTAAGACAATCAATTCAACCAGACATTTATTTAGCTCTAATCACCTTCGATCATCACTTGGATGTGCAACACCAGGTTTTTAACAATAAACTCGTGGCTTTTATCAGAATATTAACCATTAATTCTAGTGCTAATATTCTAGAAACCATCGGGTGTTGGGTACCTGTACACTGTACACCATTATTTTCAAGCACCTGGGATATTTGCAAAGCCTGGAAATAAGCTGAGCTTTAGAGCAAGACCAGCAGTGCTGGGCATACACTATTCTCCGTTTGAACTCTGCCGCTATGATTGACCAGGTCAAGCTTTAACACAGGTTGACCGCTTTAATGGGCACTGTATAAATCGACCAACTGACTAGAAACCATCGAAAAGGAGATATCTCAAGGGAGGCATGGATAAGTAGGAGGACGCCAGGTGGGTTAGAGGGAATTGCCAATCTTTCTGAGGGGAAGGTTGCCCCTTGCGGCTAAGGCAGTTCCACATGTTGAGTGCTCTTATTATAGATGTAATATACTTGAGTAGTGCTGTGATGCTATCTCCCAAAGTGAAAGGCACAAATCTTGAAACAGCGTTCTTAGTAACGGTGGTGTTCTTGTTGGTGCTGCGGGCAGTTAATGGGTGTGTTCCTATCTATGCGCGCTTGTTGGTTGGCCTTGTTTGTTCTTTGGGCTTGCTTTAGACCTACTGTAGCTAGGTAGTTTGCCCGTCGTTGAGATTTTGCTTGGTTTCCTGAATAGACCAAGCTGTTGTATGGTTTTTGGGCCCAGTTTCCCTTATAGACAGGGCCACCTCCCTTCTTCTTTAGTGAACTGCAGGAGCAATCCCTGCCCTTTCGAGGTTTCTTGAAAAAAAAAAGTAATGAAAGTGGAGTATATAAGTGGCTGCCCCTCTTCATTTTCGGAGAGAGCATTCAAAGCATCTCTCATTGCATGTGAAAGTCCGAATACGAGCTTTGCTTCGTAGCTTGTCTTGAATTGTGGTTGAATTTATTTTGAGCTTGATATTATAACATATGATTCTCTCTTTTAAATGTCGATGGAGATGGTTTTCAGCTGATTTGTGTTATGTTCCCAGAGGTGTTTAGGTAGATCTCTTGCATCCCTGAACTCTAAAAAGTGACTATGTATTGTTGAGAATTGCTTCACAAGTAACTTCTGCATAAATCTTCATGGGGGACCTTCCATCTAGTGGATGTTTTAATGCTGAACTGCTGTTGTAAAAATGTCTTTCTCAGATATTAACTTCGCATCTAGTGTTATCACCATAATAAATTTGTTGCGATTTTTTGAGCTTGTTGCATCATTTATTTTGGGTTTGCCTTTTCAGGTAGTGAAGATCAAAAGTTGTTTGTGGAAGAGAGCATTACCCACGCAAAAGAAGCTGTAATGCTGGACATAAAAGATGGGAACAGTTGGTGTAAGAGTCTTCTTGTTCTATTGTAGTTGCCTATGTTCCTGGCATTACTAATTCTTATTTTGTGTAAATAGCAAACGAGCAGAGCGAGAGAAGGAAGTGTGCTTTGGTGATGTCGGAATTTGCCCTGTTTTCGTCTATTTAGAAGCAATGACTTCTAGCGTCAAAATAGACATAAAATGAACGATCTGTTGCTGACTTGCTGTACGAATATGATACAGCTGTTTAATCTAAGACTTAGCCATGACATAATTTTTTCGTGCATGCACCTTTTTATTGTGAATGAACATTCAACTGATTATTCAGAGGTTTATGTTTAGATTTTTACCCAAGATGTTTCAGTTTCAACTGAATTGTTCATTTTTCTTCTCTGTTAGATAATCTGGGTAATGCATATCTGACAAGCTTTTTTGTGAGCGGAGCCTGGGATCACACTAAACTTCATCATTCGGTCAAAGCATATCAAAATGCTGTAAGTTGTGCATTTTATACATTTAATTATGTTAGCGCATTAGTTTGAAATCATGGAAAGTAAGAGATGGAGCATTTTTGTAAAGCTTTCCATTCTTTCCTTATGTAACCCTTCCAGTTATATTTTGTGGATGTAATTTTGTTTACTCTATTTCTAGGAGAAGGATGAAATAACGAAACTGAATCCAGACCTCTATTTTAATTGTGCCACAGTAAGTACCCCAGATAATAAATCGGGTAGCAAAGTCAGCTAAAATTTCCACCAAGCATTTCATCATTATTTTGGTTCTTTTTCAGGCTAACAAATACTTAGAAAACTATGAAAGGGCCCTTCGCGGATTTGAAGCTGCGTCTTTAAAGGACCCTGACCTCGGCGCTGATACAGAAGTTCAGAAGATCACCAGTCTCCTTGATAAGCTAGTGAATGCAATGAAGGTAACTTCTGTACAACTATAATATATGGACTGCAGGGTTAGACATATATTAGAGAAACGACTCCATTGCACCTTTTTTTAACCATTGCGCTTAATTCAAACAGTTTGCTGTTTAATGGTCATGCACGTTTGGAGATCCTTCTAAGTCATCTATTTCATTAGATTAAGCAAACTATATGAAATGGGGCAAATTGGCATTAACATTTCTGTACAACCGTAGTGATATGAGAACTGCCTTTTCCCCCCTGTAAATCTGAGAATCATATATGTATTTCTAACAGTATCACAAGGAAACCCCATGCCTGCAATTGAAGTGTACACCAATTCAAGTGCTTTTGTTCAGTGTAGAATTTCGATTTGTTCATGTGATGAATTGACAATTACTTCTATTACCTTTCGAAGTCTTTTATGGAACAATCAACCTATAGAGATACCTGCTCTTTAATGAGTAACTCCTTATAATATAATTATTATATTTGTGGCACTTATTTTGTCATCGTATGCTCAAATAGTTGTCTGATGAGAATAAATTGACTTCAGGGATACAGCTCACTGTGGTTTGCAAATTTTATTTTATTCTGTTTAATTTTCTGGCTATAATTTTTTTTTCGCAGGGACAGCTACGATCCAAGCGATTGGCATCATTGGTGTCTTCTTTGAGCGATGTCAATTGTAATACTCTGATTAACAATGCAAGTATTGAAATTGTATGAGTTCTTTAATTTTTCTTTTTTAATTACCTATCTTTCTCATCATAGTAAAATCACCCCACAAGAAAGCAACCATAGGCCTTCTATCAGAGGGTTTGAACAAGATGGTTGCTGTTTTGGGAAAAGTTGTGCTTTTGATAAGACATGACGATGTTGCTCCACTGTAAGTTCCGTCAATCTTTCACATTTAATTAGTTCGTTTTGCATGCTTCATTATGACTTGTTTCTTTTTTTTTTCATTTTGATCACGCTGCTTTGAACTATATACAAATATATTCTTGCTACAATAGTCCATCCTCCAAGGATCTACTTTTGGTTGAGAAGGTAGTGATAATTGATATGAAAGGAGTAGAAACAGGGACTCCTTTTTGTGGTTTATTGTCTAACTGAATTCAGAATAATAAAAAAATTCAAGCAAATTTCCACCCCTTGCATGAAGCTGTTGTTGTTCCTTTTCTGTGAGGAATTGATTTTGAACACTGAGGTTTCGGTTGCCAAACTGAATGTAAACTTGAATACATTTCTCTATGCTGCATCAAGTGCCTTTTATGTTAACAGGGTCATTTGTAAAGTTTCTCGAGTTAATTTTATGATCATAGACAGAGTTGTGATCCAAATATACTGTTCAAAACATAAGGTAATTGTTGCTACGAATTTGCAAAATATTGGTCAATGTGGCGTTAGCCTGCCTGTTACAAACCAGAATTTATGTGTACCAGTGATTTTGACTTGAATGTTCGATCCTGATTGTTTTTCGCTATAATAGTGAATAGAGTATGGTCAACTGAACATATACTAGAATACTACGTCTGAACAGATTAAGTAAACAACTTAACAAACCATTTGCCTTGTTGCTAAACTGCAAAGCTATAAACTTTTCCTATTGGCAACCGAGGATCTTGTAATATTTGTGTATGACCTTGTCGCTAAAAGATTTGTCTACCTGATTACCCATAAGTTGAAGCACAATGTAATCAGGTATTTTAGCGGTACATACTTCAAACTTAAAATACACCGCGCCACATCTTTGTGCCTCCTGTTATCTCGTATGATTTGTGATTTGTATCATCCACTCTAATGGGATAACCTTATGATTTTCAGGTATTATTTAACATGTGACTTGGATCAGTCTTATTTTATACTATCGGTTTATGGGCTACGAAGTGAAGCAGTAAGATCCCATAATACCTGGATTTTTTAAATATGATGATATCACATTATGTGTTTCTTGCTTGTTTATATTATTTTGGGAAAAATGGTTTGGTACCACCAAGGGCTCTGGTTCACTTAATGCCATGAAAACCTAGACACAGCTATGTGGTATACTATTTTCGTCTGTCCCTTTTCCTGTTATTTGTTGCTGAATGGTTGAAAGACAACTGGTTTTATGTGAACTAGCATTTATATCATACCATAACCATGTGATTACATATGGTCATCGGAGACCCCATGGTTGAAAAGGCAACTGGTTTTATTCAATCAGCATTTAAATGATAGATTAGGATTCAATGTACATTTAAGTCCCAGCCACTGTTAACTGGGATAGCTATCAGGTTCTCCAATATCAGGTTTCAGTATTCCTCGGCTTGTCTGGGCACAACCTGTTCCACCGTGAGTTTACATGGTATCTTTGAAGTAGTACTCTACATTCTACAATGCCATACTATCCAAGCAATTTGTTTATCAGCTTTCAGACATCACTCATGCTCCTTCATGTTGCAATGCCCACTGCAATGTGTGCTGTACCCGCTAATATTAACCTTTGTGCAACAGATTAAAGAAGGGGACCGGGTGGCACTGTTGGAACCATACTACAGATGCCTGAATATACCGTGGAAAGAGCAGGTGCACCTCTGATACCAATCTTCTTCTACGTGCTTTTGCAGTTCGTTACTTCAGACATTCAAGCTAGTAACTTCTTAAAAAACCTATACCTGGACTGTTTTTCTTTCTTTTTCCTTCCTCGGAGTTTTAAAAAATAAACCTTTGAATATTTGATATTTGTATCATGCCTAAGAAGTAAAAATACATCTATTTGGAGAAGAGGACTAGAGGATGTCTATTAGACGCATAACATGATCTCTTTTTTCTTCAAACAAACTGCTTGTTTCCTTGTACTTCCCTAGCCAAACTTTATTGATTTTGCGTCACTTTTTTGTTTGGACAAGTAGTTTCTTGTACCGTGGAATGTTTGCCGCGGTCATAGTATCAGCTTTTTTGTTACCCACTGTCTCATGCTTGGCAATAACTTTGTATGTTCCTTTCTTTGATGTCAAGCAGCGCTATCAGTTTAAGTCGATCCGTGTGGACTTTCCAGAGCAAATTCTCATCAACGAGAAAGTACCGGCTCCTCATCATGTTATCCGCGCTTCAATCCATGCACACAATAAACCATGACTGCTAGCAGATGTGTCGAACTGCCTGAGTCCTGTTTCCAGTTTGCTGTATTAGAGACACGAATGCTTGCATCCTTGTGGAGCCCGTTGTCAGTGTTTGATACTATTATCTTTTGCTTGGTGTGGTCTTGGTTGATGTGGGAGACTTGTTATGTGTAATGCCTTGTAAATACCATATTAGGCGTGCTCTCGACTTGCACACATTGTAAATTATCTAAAGCTTTATAAGGTGATGAACATTTTTATTAGAATTTTTTTTCGATCTTCATCAATCCTAGCGGAGCTGCCTTCATCAATTCAGACTTGTGAGATTTTGGTAAATCAAAACCTAGAAATGACAAGGGCCGTTGGTGGGCATTTGGGAAAGTCGGGTTGATCGGGCGTCCACAGTCGATCCGCCGGGAGAAGTAAAACGAAATAGTACAGATTTAGGAAAATGTCTGAAGCACAGTTTTTTGTCTATAGATTTAGTAGAGTGGACGGAATTATCATCACACGATTCCAATATTTTTTTTATCCGATGTTTCCGAAGGGACATAATTTTGGGTTGTGAGTAGAAGCAAATTCTGGAGCGCGAAATTCCAGAGTCAGACTCTGCTCGGTCGTCTCTATTCTCTCATCTCCTTGGTCGCAAACCTCGAAATTGTTCCCCACCGGAACACGTCCCGCCACCACGCTTCGCTTCCAGGATGCGCAGCGCAGCCGCCCGCCTGCTCTGCTAGGCGAGGAGGAGCGCCTCCGGCAAGAACGCCCGCATGACGTTCGACCAAATGCTTCGGCCGCCTTCAGCCTTCCCGCGTCGCGCGCCGGTCGTGCACGCCAGACAAGTGCTCGACGGAATGCGCGGCTCCTGGTTCTGTACCCAGGCGGGATCTACCGGCGCCCACGAGGTCGCCATGGACTGGCAGTTCACGGCGGTCCCTGGCTCCGACGTCTCCGAGAGGGTCGCCATGGACCAGCAGTTCACGGTGGTCTCGGGCACAGACGTCTCCGAGGCAGCAGAGAGGGTCTGCCGCGTTCTGTCCACCCAGCCGGAGCCCGGTGAGCGGTGGCGCCAGCCATTGACGCGCTTGGAGTGCCCGTGTCGCGGGAACTGGTCGCGGAGGTGCTCAGGAACCTGAGAAACGCCGGTGTTCTAACCCTCACTTTCTTCCGATGGGTGGAGAGCCAGCAGGGCTTCGTGTACACGGCCGAGAGCTTGCACAGCCTGATCGAAACGCTCTGTAAGATAAAGCAGTTCAGGCTGGTGTGGAGCCTGTGACGTCAGTAGGTACGCCCGGGCGAGGAAGGTCAAGGAAGCCGTGAAGACCTTCGAGAAGATGGACGTTCTCGGGCTCAAGACAGACTTGTCAGACTAAAACTGGTTCATCGATGTGCTGAGCGAATCCAAGCAAGTGAAGAAGGCGCATGCCATCTTTAAGGAGATGAGGAGGAATGGAAAGTTTGTGCTTGATTCGACGACCTGCACTGTCCTCATGGAAGGCTGGGGCCATGACAAGCACTTGTTGATGCTCAAGTCGGTGTACCAAGAAATGCTGGATGCAGGCATTGAGCCCGATGTCTTGGTGTACGGGGTGCTCATCAGTTCCTTTTGCAAGTCTGTGAAATGTGACGAGGCCATCAAGGTGTTCCATGAGATGGAAGCCACTGGTTGCATGTCAAGCCCTGAAGCCCTCATGTGTAGCTTATCAGTGGGCTTGGTTCAGAGGAGAGGCTGGATGAAGCTTTGAAGTTCTTCGAGCTTTCTAAGGCCTGTGGGTTTCCCATGGAGGTACCTACATGCAATGCAGTTGTTGGAGCCTACTGCCGATCCTAGAAGTTCGAGCATGCCTTCAGGATGTTTGATGAGATGAGAATGGGTGGAATTGGTTTCCCGGACTTATGATATTATTCTGCACTATCTTATAAAATCTCACAAGATAGAAGAGGCCTATACTGTTTTCTAGGAAATGGGTATGGATGGCCGTGATCAGATCAACACTTATACAATAATGGTTGGTATGTTCTGCAGTAATGAAAGGGTTGATATGGCCTTAAAGTTTGGGGCCAAATGAAGGAGAAGGGTGTTCTCCCATGTATGAACATGTTTTCCGCGTTGATCAACGAGTCATGCTTTGAGAACAGGCTGGAAGAAGCTTGTGTATACTTCCAGGAGATGTTGGACAAAGGAATTAGGCCACCCGGTCAGCTTTTCAGTAATTTGAAGCAAGCTCTTATTGAGGGAGGACGAATTAGTTTGGCACAAGAGATGGCTTTGAAGCGGGATGCATCACGGAAAACACCTTTGCGTCGTTGAGAAATTATGCAAATGATGTAAGGCAACAGCTTGACAGCAATAGCCTGACTCTCTGAATCATTTTCTGCAGAATGCATGCCATATTCTAATTTTGCCATAAACATGTGTCCTCCACTCCTCCAGGTTGAAAATCTAAAATTAAGCAAATTCAGTGAATGTACCTATTCAAGAAACTCATCATTTGCTATTTTCTGTATTTTTTCCATGGTGTTTCCAAAGTTAAAGAGGATCTGGAAACTGCAAATCAGAATATAGTAGCTTTTCACTGGATTCTGCTGTTGTATGTGTACATTTGCCACTGCTTGTAGCTTCAGACAGTTTGTATTTTTTGTCCAAGTTTACCTGGTCAGGGAATATATGCCAAACGTTCATACTGTATATTAAGTTTTGTTTATATTTTCCTACATATATGATTAAAGTTTGCTATATCAATATGTCTGCACGCCTTACAGAACTTAGGAATACTTCTTGTTGCATCAATTAAGATTACAAAAGTTCCTTGTGTGGCTGATCACTAATCTGTGGTGGCCTATTTACAGTGAATGCTCTCTTGAAGCCTTGGAAGCTGTGTTAAGTGATTTTCGCTGCTGCTAGATATCCTGACTTACCTTCTGGACTTGAAAGGAAATCTGAATCTATCCTGAAGGGCGTGAATGGAAGCAGAAAGTACTGACAAGGTCGAAAGATAGTCATGTCAGTCCTGATTGCATTGGTCAAGTTGAAGAGAAAAGCATGAACAACTATTCCGATAAACCTACTGAGAAGGAGAACATAGATAATTAATGATGTGCTTCCTTTAGACATGAAGCGAAGGAATCATCAAACGTATATTAAGAAAGATGAGAAAAAGATGGTCAATCTTGGAGGGAGCGCCCAATCCTCCAGAAAGAGCTGTATCTCTGCCAACCGAATCTGGATCCCCAGTTGCCAAGCCAAAGGCTTCTTCTCCTGCTCGGTCCATTTCGCGGCAGCCAGACACATCTAGTGGAAACGTGCACCCGAGAATGCCAGATTTCGGCTAACTGGCTGCATGGATCAGTGCTCTGAAGGAGGGAGCTGCCTCCTGCCACCAGTCTGTCTTGATTTTGAGGCTTGAGCATTGTCTATGTTCTGGCACAGCATCTCATGATACGCCGAGCACATGAATCCGAGGATCTCCTGAGTATTGCATGCTCTTCCTCGGTCGCCTTGTTTCAACCTTTGTTTGGTTGATGGTACACTTGCATTGCATTAGTCCATTCGGGATGTCTAGGTAGACGATTCGTAGAAGGTGAGTGGGAGATTTTGTAGGAATACCATACTATATATGCTGAAGTGGATCAGTGGATGTGGTTGTTTGGTGTACCCATGTGCTCAATTGTCAGTGCATGGATGAGGCTAGAATGGAGCGATGAACTGATGATTATTCCTTCTCTGATTCTGTTGTTACTAGCATGACTATTAACTTTGTTAGAAGCTTCTGGAAACTGCTTTAGAATATATATATATAGTTTTCATTCGAAAAAGAATATATGTAGTTGGTTTAAGTGTGCGGGGTCTCCTTTTACGTGACAAATGAGTTTTGACAGTAAGACATAAACTTATGTGCAATTTTTCTGATGCCATCTTTCGTATGATGTTCTTTCTCATCTAGACTCCGACAATTACGGCAGGCTTGCGTTATGCAAAGTAATGACTATCATGGTAACCTGTGTTTGGGTTGGGGCTTGATAAATATCGCGGGTCTGATTGTGCAGAAAAGAGGTTAATTTTCAGGATGTCCTTGTTTTTTCGAAATAAAAGTCACACAAACCAGGGGCGTTGAGCCGTTGAACAAGGTTAAAAACTGTGCATGACGCAAATCGTAACGCTCGATTTCATCCATAGAACCCTGAAAGTACAACTGTGGCAGGCCAGTTTGCCGTGTTGCATTCTTTTTAACGTTCAGAACTCGAGTAGTCTCGGTACTTCAAAAGAGACTAAGCTGTTCAGTTCTTAGTACACAATAGCTCCCTGCTTACAAAGAACGTAAGGAGCCCAGTACTGGCTAGATACAAAGTGTGAATCGAAGATGGAAATAAATTACAAACCTGAATGCGGCCTGTTATTTGATTATTTCTGAGACCTTAAAACTGAGTCTTAAAGCTACCATGAAGGGAGAAGCGTAATAATAAGACATCACAAGGGAGAAGTACATCACAATTAAGCTCCTCCGTCGAAAAGAAAAGAAAATAATAAGGAGAAATCACAAGTTCAGTTATGCTCCTCCTGACATTCCATCCATTTAGGATGGATTTAACGAACTAGCAGGAAAGTGGCGGAAGGAAAAGCAGAGCACAGACACTGAGGATCATAGGGGGAAGTATGCATCACTGAGGATCACAGGAAAGTGCTCCTGCCGGTTACTTGTTGAGAAAAACGACTGAGGATCATAGCACTTCATCTTGCCGTCGAAGGAGCACGAACGAAGCATGAATGGGAAGTCCTTGGAGGCAACCAGTGAAGATGGAGCAGATTGCGACGAAGCCTATCACCTCCTGCTATGTACATGTCTGCAATGGCAGGCAGAAACATGAATCACATATACTAAGTAGTTCGCATACATCACAAATCATTCTTGCTGGGGTTGTAAAATCTCTAAAATAAAATGCACCGTGATAAACTAGTTAACCAAAACAGCCTATATAGGAAGTCCCATACAAATTAATGGATGAATGCAATCAGTACCTTCGTGCTGCATTTCCATCGTCCGCGGAATTGCTCCCAGTGCTGCAAACGGGAAAGCATGGAAGAGTGGAATTGAGAGATCGACATCAGCACCGGAACAGGCATGTATGTAAAATGGAAAATCAGCACATGCAAGTTTGCGTGGGGGAATGATGTACGAACCTCTCTTGGGCTCTCAAGCGTGTTGGCCTCAAACGATAAAAATGCCGGGATTGTTAGGATGGTCGGCCGACGCTTGCTTCAGCGCAGCCCGAGCTTGAGAATACCTCTCGTGGCTGTCATCAGCACCATAAATGTTGATGACAACGTGGTCGAGCAGAGGGAGGTTCCTTATGCTCAGGTCCAAGTCACCATGATCGAGGATGTCTGACGCCAGGAGATCGAATCGAAGGTGATCGACCATTGGCATAGCTCCTAGTGCGAATATCGATGGAACGAGCATAACTCCCCTTAAGCTGCACGTCCTCACGCATGGGAACGCGTCAGCACTAAGCATGAACGTCGGCTTACCCCTCGTGGCATCTTCTGTGACGGCAGTGTTGATGTCTGAACCCAGTTCGAGATAGCGAAGAGCTGGGAAAGTCCCAAGGATCTGAATATCCTCCAGTCGAACTTGGTGGACATGTATCCTCAGCTTGGAGAGAAGGGGAAGCGACGAAGACCTAATCCATGTCGGTAGCGTCCGAAAAGATCCTCCAAAATCAATTCTATGAAGGTTTGAAGAGGGCATCCAGCCCTGCATGACATCCATGCTCTCTGTTTGATTTTCAGCAATCTCAAGACTTTCTAGTTTGTGTAGTTTGGACAGGGATTCCACCAAAATAACAAGTTCTTCACGAGGATAAGATGAGGGCCATTCAAAGGAGAGCACCCTCAGCTTGGTCAGGTTGCGCAGGGCTTCAAGATTATCGTTGCCATCTTCTCTAAACACCACATCAGTCAGCTCTTCCAGGGACGTCAGATTCATAATCCCTATTGGCACTGGCAAATCCGAATCACCATCAAAGCACAGGTAAACTAGATTTTTCAACCGAGCAATACTCGTTGGATATTCTGTCACATCTACTCCCCACAAGTCCAATACTTGTAAAAACAGAAGATTTCCTATTTCCATCGGGATTTCATTGAGTCCTGTGCCCCTTAATCCTAGGTACCTCAGGTGTAATAAATTTCCCACACACATAAGGTTAACATCACGATTTCTCCGAAAATCACAGTCTTCTAGATCCAATACACGTAAAACTTGAAATCTTGAGAAAGAAATCGTCTGATTAAAAGCGGGACTAAAAACAATGAAGGACCTCACTTGTGACATGCTCGTGGTAGCCAGCTGATTGTTTGTTAGCTCTGTCATGCTCTTTTGTAGGGACAACCTGCGAATCTTCCTTCCCAAATGTGACTCTCTCTTGACAACATCCGATATCGTGACAAAGTTTTCTTCGCTTGACAAATCACATATGAGATCAAGCATGATGTCATGCACCAAACAAGATGTTGCCCTGCCTCCAAAATCAAAGATCGGCTCGATCATGCTTCTATTGACGAGCTCATTAAAGTAACTCTGTCCCAGCTCAAATGAATTCTCACCATGGATAAACCCTTCTGCTATCCATCTCCTTATCAACCGATCTCTGTCAATGTAATGGTCTTCTGGAAATATACTTAAATATAATAAACAAGTCTTCAGATGAGAAGGCAGATCATAGTAGCTAAATGATATTATCCTCCTCATCTCGTCCAAATTGGCATCACCTTTTATAAGTCCACTTCCAATGGAGTTGAGCAAATCATACCAGTCACTCTTGGGTTTTATATGTTGATTACTAGCAAGATAACTAGCTAAAGTAATAATGGCCAATGGTACCCCGCCACATTTCTTCAATATATCTGCTGATACTTGCTGCAGTTCAGGAGGACATATGCTGTTTATTGGGAATATTCTGTTATAAAAGAGCCTTTGGGAGTCGCCGTCAGAAAGAGGTTTCATCTTATAAACCATATCATCATTAGAAGAACAACATTCCTTAGAGACACCGACATTGCGGGTGGTAGTTATTATTCTACTTCCACATTTACTATCCATCAAAGCAAACCGAATTGTTTTCCAAGCATTTACATCCCATATATCATCAATGACGATGAAGTACCTACAAAAACAAGAAGCATGTTACAATTGCCTCAAGAATCAAAAGAACATCCTCGGTCGTACCACCAGTCCAAAACATAGCTAGTATATTAGGCAACCCATATATAAGAATTCTAGAATTCTGACGATGTTTTGAACATTGCCATTTATACTACACTATAGGAAATTATGATTCATCTACAGTATTTCAATTTTCTGTTATCATATTGTGTACCTTTTTTTAACCCAGTTTTTGCTTCTTCTTGTTTTCAAGGAAAGTATGATGATAGTTTGTTCGACATTAATGTTGCATCCATGGACTTGTTCACGATGTTTATTTTATATTAAATCGCACCTTAAGAGTAAGTTTGACAAGTTTAAATGGGTTTTGCTTGCAGTTTATGGTGACGCACACGATTGTCATATGGGATCCTTCCTAAAAGAAGTAGTTAACTATTTTCGAGATAACCCATATCCTATGATGGCTCGTGGGAATTTCAGTACATTTCGCTATCAACAGGATAGATTAATGATAGGTTTGAAGTCTATGGCCCTTTCTGTTGAGTGTGATATAATCCACAATTTGGATCTGAGAAAGTTGGCTCTGTTAGGCCACCAATTCACGTGGCAAATAGCTTGCCAATTCGTCTTAACTAATTATGTCCTGAAAAGGTACATAAGTAAATACTATAAGAGCCTTTTTTTGGATCTCGGATGAGATTGCACTATTCATAAATGAAATTTAGATTGGTGACATTCCTTAAATTTTGGATGAAGCAAATGTTATCATCACTACTACTTTTACGGAGGATGAAGTGAAGGAAGTATTTTAAAATGAAACACAAGAAATAGATAGGCTCAAATGGGTTTCCTGCTAAATTTAATCAACATTGTTGGGATATAATTAAAGACGACTTGATATTGCTTTTTAATGAATTACATAGTGGTGATTTCAAAAATTCGAAATTAAAATTTGGGGTATGATTTGTTTACCGCAGATTAAGGAGGTTTATCACATTAAGCAATGTAGGCCCATATGCTTGTTGAATGTCAGCTTCAAGATTTTTACTAAGGTAAACAGTCGGATCAATAGCATAGCCCATAAGGTGATATGACCGTCACAATTGATATGCATACAAGATAGAAACATTCTCAACAGAGTTAATATCTTCATGAAATGGTTCATGAACCACATCAAAAAAAGATAAACAATATGATCCTAAAAAATGATTTTGAGAAATCCTACGATAAAGTAAAATGGCACTTTATATAACAGACTCTCATGATGAAATGATTTTTTCTGATCTAGAAGAAGTGGATTATGCTTTTGTTTCGGGAGGAAGTAGAGCTATTAAAATCAATAGTTGCATTGGTTGCTGCTTCGAGACAAAAATGGGTTCCGTCAAGGTGATCTACTCTCACCAATGTTGTTAATATTGATGCAAATATGCTAGCTATCCATTTTGAACGAGGTAAAGAGGATGGTCAAATATCGGTTGTTGTGCCGCATATTTTTGACAATGGTTTATTCCTTCTACATTATGCGGATGGCAGTATTATCTTTAGGATCATAATATGTAAGATGCCAAGAACCTTTAATTAATACTTTGATGTTATGAGGAACTCTCTGGTCTAAAAATCAGATCTAATAAGAGTGAGATATTCTGATTTGGAGAAGCCCAGAAGGTTGAGGCTAAATATGTTACCGTTTTTTATTGTGAGAGAGGTGAGTTCCAATCCGTTATGTGGGGATATTGATTCGTTATCATAGGCCCACGATAGTGGAATGGATACAGGTGGAGGAAAACTTGATGTTGGAAAGGAATATACATGGTAGCAAAGAATGTTATTTTTGTCATATAGACTTCTTCTTGGTGGTGCTATGGGCACAAAGTTTTGACTTCCGGGGTGAAAACCCTAGGTCTGACCTTCACTGGTTCTACCTAGCAATGTACCCTAGGAAGGCATTGCCTGGAGTTTTTTCAGGGTGAAAACCCATGATCTATGATCAGGCGACGACAGAGTTTGTGCGCGGTTCCCTTCTTGAAGGCGTCGTTCTTGGAGAACCTTTTTGGCAGTCCAGGTGTTGCCTATGGTGATGGTAGTTACTGCTGCTTCGCTGATTGTTCGGCGTTTTTTTTTCTATTTCTTTATTTCTCTTTTGGCTGTGTGCATCCTTAATGTCTTGACTAGCTCTTGACATTATGTTGTTGCAGAGGCTGGGTGTAATTGATATCTGCTTGTTATTAATATATTATCTTTATCTAAAAATGATACAATCAAACCTTTTATTAAACATTTTATTTTTACAATACTATGTGTAGTCCAGGTATGAGGCGTTAGTCCAGGTAAATACCAAGGAGGTATTTATCCACCATGGACGTATTAATTATCCCTCCGTCCTCTTAGGCTGCTTCTTTTTTGGTTGCATGTTAAAAATTCTATAGAACTTTATTTATTTTCTTGTTATCGGTTGTGTGTATCTCTGTAATGTGAGTGTAAGTCGCTTGCTTGCATTGTCTTGATGTGACTTTTGAGTTCATAAAAACTATTGAAAAAATTATGCATAACATTACAAAGGCAATATAAAGCGACGGAGAGAGCGTACATCGGAAATTATGTCAATGTACGGGCAAAAGGAATCGTTGCTGAGAACTTATCTGTGGTAAGATGGTTAGGAGGGTGGTTGTACCCAGCCTACCACCAGAGTTCAAACCCCAGGTTTGACGCTGTTGTTTCTCATTTAAGGCGGAATATTCTTTAGTAGGAGGCGACGTTCCCGTCGACAGCGAGACGCCCGTGGTGACTTCGTCAATCTCAAGACTCGACCGCCGATCGGTCTCTCGGAGGTGCACATAGGGTAGGATGTGTATGCGTGCGTTCATAAGGATAAGGATGAGTGTGTGCGCGTGTATATGAGTGCTTGTGTTGTACTCCCTCCGTACCGGTTTATAAGTACTCTACGTATCCTAGGTCATGAATTTAACTAATATAATATAAATTTTAAAATACAAAAATTATACCATTAGAAAATATAAAGTCTGAATTTTCTAATGATATATTTTTTATAATTTATATATCATGTTATGTTGCTCAAATTTACGACCTAGGGATACGTAGAGGACTTATAAACTGGAACGGAGAGAGTACTGTGTTTAGAAAGAAAAAAAAGGAATTGTTGCTAGCATGTCCATGATACAGTGGCTTGGGATGCGTACGTACCTCTTCCCCCCTAATGATTCTTTGAGTTGATCGATGAGCAGATTTTCATCAAGAGCTGCACCACTCAGCCTCATATACTTTTGCTTGTCAACATGAAACAGAAGGTCTTTGAAAACTTTCTTGAGGTCAGGACTCCGAGACACCGATACAAAAGCCGAACAATCAAAATCGGCTCGGACCTTATCATAGATTGCTTTGGCGAGAGTTGTCTTCCCCAGTCCTCCAAATCCAACAATGGAGAGTATCTTAGGTTGCTTGCATGTATCATCGGTCAAACAGAGCTTCTCAATTAGCTCCTCCCTTGTGTTTTCAATCCCAACAGTTCTTTGCTTGTCTTCGTACAGAGCCACCAGGAGAGGGTCAACGGCGGTGATCCTAGTGGCTGCAGATGAATTAGCAAAAACACCCTCAGCTTTGAACCTCTCATGCCTGGCGGCCACACCCTGGACCTGCTCCTTGATGTCCTTGATCGCGGTGGCGATTTGTCGGCGAGCCTTGCCCATCTTGAACAAGCTTTTCATTTTGCCCACAAGCTCCTTCAAGACGTGCGCGTCGGCATCAGTCTCGGAGCCCTTGACGCGCACGAGGAGCGAGTCCACGATGTCCTCCGTGTCGTAGGACAGCTCCCGGACGTCGCCGGCCCAGAGCTTGACCTCCTCGTCGAGCTGGTCCCTCGGCACCTCCGCCACCCTGCGTAGGGCGGCTCGCATGCTCGCCAGCTCGCGGGAGAAAGACTCGACGTCTCGCTTCACGCTGGTCTGCATCTTGTACTCTTCTTTGAGCAGCTCGCCTAGCTTCGGTAGGAGGGATCCCATGGCACCCAACGAGATCCATGGCCGCTCGCTCGAGTACTCTTGGCTTTGTTTTGTGAGAGGAAATATCTGAATGCCTGGTGGCTGCTGCGTCGAGAGCGCTGCTGCTGGAGGGTCGATGTTTATAGACTCTGAGCTGGTCGGCCCAACAATTTTATACTCCATCCCACTATAAAAAGATGTTTCAACTTTGTCAAAAGTGTGTAGATATATGTATGTCTAGAAAAGTTGTGACATCCTTTTATGAACGGAGCGAGTACTTATCTCCATGGTAGGCTTGGTAGCACGTCTCTTTTCGTTCATCCAGTTGAGCAGCGCTAACTTTGCAGATGTATAATAACTTGCACGCTAGTAGATGCGAACTTGGCGGTGACTCCATGTGGCTTTGGTGCACACACCAAGTTATTTTTTGTCTTGCCAGTCTAGATCCAACACATGAAGGGTCGTGGTCTTCTGTTGATCTAATTAAGAAAGTACAGATGATCCCCTTAATAAGGGATGGGTGTATGATTCTTTATTTAGGACACTGTCGATCGGCGGTGAGCCCAAGTCTGCATCTGTACTAGATCCCCTGGCGGGCGGCTTGCCACGCGCCACCCGCCGTTGACACTGGTTTTTAATTTGCAAAACGCTATGATAAACATTGTTAATATGACCTGATAGTTATGCATAGTAGTGGCATAATAGATTTAGAGCAAAACACAATGCGCTTACATACACAAAGTCTACACCCATAAGTCTTCAGGATAAATAGTTCTTAATTACAACATTTACAATCATCACATAGATCATTAACCTTAGGTAGCGGGAGCACATAAATACAGTAGGTATTACAATAAGCACACATCAATACATATATACTACCGGTAATGATAGGGAGGCATGGATAGTTGATGGAGAGGTAGGGCAGGCACAGATGGCTGATGGAGAGGCATCACATGATCACATGTCGCCGCGCCACCCACCACCTTTGACAGTAGTAATTGATTGGTAAAATTGTATGATAATCATCAATAATATGACAGGCAATCAACAACTGCTATACACTGACACTATAATTTAGAGCAAAACACAATGCACTTGCATATATAATGTTAACACCCATAAAAGTCTTCAAGATAGGTCGGTCTTTCATTACAACATCTACAACTATCACACAGATGGGTAAACATAGATAGTAGAGGCATGAAGATATCACGCATAATACGATAAGTACATATTAGGCAGATGGAGAGGCACCAACATGACCACAGGTAAAGATAGTCCATAGAGCACTGACCATCGATCCAACACATAGAGAAGGTACAAAGATAGTCCATAAAGATAGTCCATTGGAATGACCAATGTTCAGATAGATAATACATAGACCTTGTAGCAATGCATTCTCCATAAAGCTGTACAAAGATGTGTCAATCGAAAGCTAGGACTGGCAGAATAGTTACTTTTGACCCCATAGAATCTGTTCCTTGAGATGATTTGCCCCTATGACCTAAACATATAGTGGTAGTCTATCTTAAAGAAAGGAATGTTTGCTAGGTTTTAAGAGCATGAGGAGACAAAACATAAATGATTTGGAAACAACATTGAAAAACAAAATTATCCAATGCCAGAGGTAAGGTTTCCTCTCTTCTAAAGTGCTGTCATGATACGTTAAAAATCAATGGAAGAGAGCACAGTTAATTACAGGCAAAGAAATGACCAAACAGAGGAACGTGGTGAAGCGATAGTTTTTTTTTTGACTTGGTGAAGCGATAGTTTTGGTGTAACAGGAAAAGTAGTACAGACATCTACTTTAGAATTGAACATATTCATTTGTAAACCAAGGAGATGTGTCACGGGAAGTACAAAATTGTTATTTCTTTGAAAAACTATACTATATAATCATGTAGTATGATTAGCTAGATAGAAATGGCCCACATGTTCATTTAGGTAAAAGAGATTTGGTAGAACTGTTGTTTGATTTCTGCATAGCCTACATTCCGTTAACTCATGAAATACTTGTGACAGTAAATCAAAAATATAACTGGATAAAATAAATTGTCCTTTCGCGAAACAATTGCAATGAATAATGCCAACTATACTATATCCACAAGCATAAAAGATAGTAGTTACTAATGGAAAACACTATATTATCTACCTATGCATATAACATGATACATTTCACAGAATCAGCAACGACATCACCTCACATTGCAACTCAAGTTTGCTACCTTGCAGCTTGTACTACTATTGAAGTGAATGTAACAAACACACGAAAGAAACATGAAAAATTGGACGGAAATATCCCTCTGATCCAAGATCAATTCATGGTTTATCATGAGGATTGGGAAGTCCAGCAAGACAACTAAGAAGGAATGGTACAAACCTATGATGGTAATTTAGACCAGAAAAATTCAGAGATGGAGTGCTGACCTATATGGGAAAATGTGCACAAGAGGATGAAGTGAAAATAGGAACAAAATAGTGTAAAAAGCTATACAATGCCACAAAATATTGTCTACAATAAAGATAAAATGGGGCATGTACTTTTGTTATGAAACAGAAAATCAAACAATATGGCAAGCGACTAAAAAAATGCAGGGGCAAAAATATCTAAGATTGTTGCATCATGGCATTTAAGGAAAAATAGCTGAAGTGGTTCACCGAAATCATGTTTACCTCATATTATACACAACAGGCCTTTAATATCCCCGTCTTTCCTTTGTGCCATGAATCACACATGCTCCTCACAGCTTCCAGAATATTTGATAATGAATCTAAATAACTCCGGCCCAAGAATTGAAGGACACATGATTATCCTGAAAGGTTTCAGTCATGAGATTAAAATCAATGGCATCTATCACCTGATCGTCTTGCAATGTCTGAAGGGAGAAATATGAAACAACCGGATTACAGTTGCAAACCGCAAAAAAAAACATGGATGTGCATAGACCACTAAATCAAATCGGCACGGCCGTGAAAATCAAATTGGTGCAGCTATGCGTAGATCAAAACATCACCAAAAATGATACTGACATGATAAAAAAATTGACACTAAGAACTACTAAAATATCTCAAAATGTATGCTCTTGTTAATTTAGAAAAAGCAACAAAAAACAATAAGGTTGTATCGTACTTGCAGATCGCTGCAGCACAAGGCACACAATTATTAGCTCAAGCTTTTCTGTCCTGCATGTCCTAGCTAGAATTCCCGGTAAAAAGAACTGAGAGGACGCCATATCTGAATTCACAATGTAAAAGAACGCTATGGGGGAAATAAAGCATGAATATGGACCAAATAACTCACTCAACAAATTTACATACATATATATTTCTAAATTAAATAACTCATGCACCAAATTTCTCCACAACTCCGTCTACACCAAGCATTGTTGTGCCCACATCAAGCCAAGAAAGGTTAGTCACTTGACATCAAATAAGCGGGAGAGGGGAGGTAAAATATAGGCGTGCTAATTAGTAAGGACTAATGAGAATCTTTCCCATGGTGATATTTATGGCTCAACATACTGCCTTTTTAGGACAACAAAACAGACAAATCTACTGTAACTAAGGACCATCCATGAGCCTATTGTTCTCAGTAAAATGAGTAAATTAATGCACAGAAGAGCGAACTATTTCCAAACAATAATTACATCATCGTAGAAGGCCCCGGTAATAAAGTAAGAAGAGATATATACCTTGTCTTTCTGCCTTTTTATTATCTGTTAATCCTACGCACCTCATTCTCAGCAAAAATAACCTGCTGCACAATTAAAGAACATACGCTCGTATTAACCTTGGAAATGTGACAGTATGCATTGATCTTAACTATGAAAAGGAGGTTTTTATCTCCCACCTAAGACTATTTGAGATGTTGACAATAGAAGTAGATTAAAAGAAAGGATGTTTTAAACACACCTAACAAAGAAATAATGCCAACTAAGTGAAACGACTACAGATTAGTTGGCAATAAAAATAGCTCCTAAAATAATGCTCTGCTAAGGTCTATGAAACCTCATGAGTCTGAACTACATAGACTGGCAAAAAGGAAATTCATGCGGGATGTTTAACCTGTGTATCATGTAAGAATATCATGCAGGACTGCCGAGGCCTTGCACTGGAACACCCTCCCGGCAGAGTGTAGAGAGCATACATAGTTTTAACAAAAACTGCACAGAGTAAATGTGATTAAATACAAAAGCTATATAAGAGAGAAAGGAATCCTACAACAGCCACAAAAGCAAAAGTGATCAGCTGGTCAATTTAGTTAATCATTCAAGTATTCAACCTTCCATCAGTACGTTTACAGTATTAAACAGACCAATCAAAATATGGTCTAAAACAGAAAACAAACTTCACAATAAGGCTTTAAATTAAAAACAATTTTCTAATACAAAAACATGACGTTTAGTTATCGTTGTTTCATCAACCAAATGTAAATTAAAGAGACTATCCCACATCAATAAACCTCTAGCTTATTTTCAAAGTGATGTTTGCTGACTGAAAAATAGAAATTCCTGTGCACGAAAGATCTGAACATGGCAGCAATATTAACATGAAGATTATTGGTTCAGTCAATATGGGAGAAACAAATACAAAACTGAAGCAAGAAAGACAATCAATATCCAAATAATTTGAGCCACTGCAATCTTTGCAGTTATCCAATTGACAGCTTGGAGCATATGAGACATGTGAGACGTTCTAGCGAAAAATATTGCTGTGATGCATAGATGGAAAATCCACCTAATAAAACTACAATTTTATATTGACCAGCAGCATTGGCAGTGGGCACATGAAAACTGACCTGTATGGCACTGGAGATGCACCTGGGTTATTAAAGAGACAGAGAAACCCATGAGTCGGGAGCCCCATATGGTACAAAAATTCGGATCCAATGCTGAAAATAATGAAACAATCATCTTATTAGCTACAATAATCCTAATTCACATAAAGCATCTAAAAATTAGTCCTATCACCTGCACGAATATATAGACACGTCTAGAACCGATGAATAACATGTCAGGATAATCACACAAAACTATTTTGTTTCCAAAATTAAACTGAACCATAAAGGTACTATGTCAGATAATCCCATATGGGTAAAACCAGAAGAAACAATTACATGTGGATACATGCACTACTCAGTATTAATTTCCACTATGGGCCACTAAAATAAAGCTGCAAAAAATAAACCATACAAAAAGGGACACCATATTATCAAAACACAGAAGCCAATTTAGTTATGAAACAATAGCCTATACCTCATAATTTTTGGTGTTCAAGTAACTGTCTATCAGTTCTCTAAGCAACAAAGAAATAATATAAGGATATACAAAGGCAGACTTAGGCACTAATCAGCCATAGTTTGCACTCTGAAGGACCCGCCCCGCCATAAATCATAGTCTAGGCATACACCAAAAACGGAAATCATCCGAATCAAGACCAACCTAATTTCCCTAATATAAAAAACTTGCAGCTCACACTCCTTCGAACCACATAAATTATCTTAATAAAGATCAAACTGATTTCTGTATTATAATAAAGCACATATAGCTAACAGCTACAACTGGCTGCAACATCCACATCGACAACTCATGTAGCACATGAAACTGCAGATCAAACTTTAAGAGTGCATTTTTCTTTCAGATTCTGAACCTTACCAGCAAGGAAACAGATTCCCAAATCCAGCAACAGCAGCAATCTTTCGGTAGCAAACTCCAATGATGCACCGACCTGCATGAGAAGCAAAGAACACCACAACCCTGTGTGGTTAAAATGAAGAAATCTGAACACCACAAGCTGCAAGATCATAGAGTTCAAAAAGAAAAGATAGAAAAACAAAGCAGCGAGCACAACCAAACCTTTAGGACAAATAAGAACTAAGAAGTAAAGATGAACAAAGAAAGCAAAGATGAACAGAGCTAAATAACCAAAAGAAGAACAAATAAAAGAGAAAAGGAGTCAAAAAGAATAGGTAACAGATACGAAGAGCAAATATACCAAACACAACAACACGAACCAGGGGAGACCAAAAGGCAAGGCAAAACAGATCACATAAAGAACAAAAAGAGCCATGAGAAAAAAGAAAGAGAAGAAATCAAAAACAAAGAAAGAAGATCAGATCCAAAATGAAGAAACAAAATAAAAACCAAGAGGAAAAATCTAAGAGTAAACAAAGAGCACCTTAAAATCAAGAACGGGCAAAACGGAAAGAGACAAAAAGAACGAAGAACAGAATAGTAAAGCAAATCTGAAAGAAACAAAAAGCAAGCAGGTAAGAAAAGCCAATACGGGAGAGATCCAAAAGCGAACACCAAAAGATTTTGGAAAAGCAAGAAGAAGACTAAATCTGACATAGAAGAAAAGTAAAGACGAACAAAAACCTGCGACCGAAAAACACAGCAACGACCAAATAACCAAGAGAAAACAGAGATAAGGAAGACAAAGCCAACGAATCAGATTCCCATGGATGAAAGAAGGCAAAAGAAAAACCAAAGGAATCAAACCCCTATGGGTCAACCACGCATCACCTCAACTGAAACCAGTACTGAAGATCTGGCTCGTGGCCCGCCGGCCGGCCGGAGATGGATCCAATCAACGGACATGTAGAAAAGAAAACGATAAAAGAGCAGCTCAGCACTTGCAGCAAATCAATTGGAAAGATCAATTTCTTGCGCCTCCATCGAACATGCGGATTTCTTCTCCCACCGAGACCCGGCCAAATTGACGACTAATTACTGGAATCAATGGGGTGGAAAGCAGAGTGCATCCAATCTGGCCGGAGTCGCCGAGGCGGCGGCCGATCTGGATCCACGGCGACGAAAGTCTAGGTTACTGGAGAGAGATGAGGAGGCGAAACCGAGACGGGCTTGAGAGAGAAAGAGCAGAAAAGTACCCCTGCAAAGAGATATTATGGCCGTGCTACACAAACGCCTTCACCGTACCTTGAGCAAACTACATCGACCGAAATGTGGACCAGCCGAAGGACGGGCCCAGAAGACAGTGACCGAGCCGAGTAGAACATGGGTAGCTCACACCTCTCAGCCCAGAGCAGCAAATGCGAGACGGACACGTGTCCCGGACCCCACGGGTGGCACGCGATCGCACGCTCCCGAAGCGGCACCGTGGACGCTGCACGCTGTGCCTCTGCTAAATGGGACCAGCGACGTTCGACCCCACCGTCAGCGAACCAGTTGGGCAGTAAAAAAAGTAAACCAGAAAACGGACGGTCTAGATCACGCTGTAACCCCTCGATCCAACGGCCGAAAATCCAAACGAAGGAGGAGGCCCCTTGGGGTCTCAAGGTTTACCTCTGTTGATGATGGCCTTTTATTTTGATCTTTCCCTGGGTAGTCCATGTGCTTCCCAACTGTACTATTCCATGGTCCTAATAAAATTTGAAGCCGGTTCCAAGTTTAAATGTTGACAGAAACAAGGAAAAAAATCCATGAGAGCAAGATAATTAAGGCACTAACATGTAAATATGCCCTTGAGACAACCATAGAGATGATTATATTTCGATGTATAGATAATTGAGATGTACTACTGGACCGCATACGGTATTTTTTTCATGAAACATGTGCAAATATTCACTTGGAAAAAATTCAATAATTGAGATTCCGACAGTCTATTAGAATTCAGACAACATCATTTTACTGCATAGCAGCTTGCGACGGCGGCGGTGTTTCGAGGTTTCCGGCGACGCAACGAGGTAGGGCCGGAGGCGGCTGCTACTGTGCATGCAGGGAGGTGGTGTCTTCTTTAAGCGATATCAATTGTAATACTCCGATTGACAATGGGAGGCGGCGATTGGGTAGTGGTCTAGATGCACCCATCAGGTAATTTATTTTTGGCTTTTTTTCAGAATGTCAAAAAATTCCAGAAAAAAAATTCGGATGTACATTACAGCGTGATGTGTTAGCACAAAAATTGGCATGGTGAAAAAACTTTTTTAGCAACCTGTACAAAAAAGACAAAATTCTGACACGTATATATACATTTCGGTATGTCTGAATTTGTCTTTTTTGCACAGGTTGCAAAAATGTTGGAGGTCCTTACTTGTAATAAGCAAGGTAGTAGGGGGACTGAACTGTAACTTGTAAACTCTGTATCTAGATAATAGAAGGATGGAGAAGCACGAGTAGAATCCATCGATTCAGACCAGAAATCTCTTTCCTAGTCTCTCTCTGTTGACATGGTATCAGAGCAGGAGGCGGTGCTTGCTAGCTCTAAGTTGACGAGGGAATATTTCCCCGGCAACAGTGCCAGAAACAATGCTTGTACGTCACACGTCAGTTGGGAACCCCAAGAGGAAGGTATGATGAGTGCAGCAGCAAGTTTTCCCTCAGTATGAAACCAAGGTTTAATCGAACCAGTAGGAAAACGAGGTTTGCTTCGAAGGTGTTGGTGAAGGAGTGTAGTGCGGCGCAACACCAGGGATTCCGGTGCCAACGTGGAACCTGCACAACACAATCAAATTACTTTGCCCCAACTTAACAGTGAGGTTGTCAATCTCACCGGCTTGCTGAAAACAAAGGGTTAAACGTATCGAATGGAAATGATGTTTGTTTGCATAAAACAGTAGAGAACAATGATTGCAGTAGATTGTATTTCAGATGTAAAAGAATGGACCGGGGTCCACAGTTCACTAGTGGTGTCTCTCCAATAAGATAACTAACATGCTGGGTAAACAAATTACAGCTGGGCAATTGACAATTGATAAGTGCATATAACATGCATGTGTGAGTTGTGGTGTCTACTATGAGATTCATTTGGGCATTACGACAAAGTACATAGACCGCTATCCAGCATGCATCTATGCCTAAATAGTCCACTTTCCGGTTAACATCCGTACCCCTTCCAGTATTAAGTTGCAAGCAACAGACAATTGCATTAAGTAATGTGCGTAATGTAAACAATACATTCATCCTTGAATAAAGCATTGCTGTTTTACCCCTAGTGGCAACAACACATCTACAACCTTAGAACTTGCTGTCACTATCCCAGGTTAAATAGAGGTTGAACCCAACTATCATGCATAAATACCCCCTCTTGGAGTCACAAGTATTCACTTGGCCAAGGCTTCAACAAGTAACGGAGAGCATGCAAGATCACAAATGACATAGACATGATAATATAATATTCAGCTCCACATAGGTATCAATATAAGTCAGATCCCAGCAAACACAACATGTAGCATTACAATAAGATGATCTTGATCATGATAGGCAGCTCACAAGATCTAAACATGATGGCACAAGTGGAGAAGACAACCATCTAGCTACTGCTATGGACCCATAGTCCAAGGATGAACTACTCACGCATCACTCCGGAGGCGGGCATGGCGATGTAGAGCCCTCCGGTGATGATTCCCCTCTCCGGCAGGGTGCCGGGAAGAGCTTCAGAACCCCCCGAGTTAGGGTTGACGACGGCGGCGGCAGCGAATATGTTCTGGATGAAAGGCTCGGTGTTTTAGGGTTTTCACGTCTCGGGGAATAAATAGGCGAAGGGGCGATGTCGGCGGACCCCCGAGGGGCCCAAACCACAGGCGGCGCGGTGGGCCCCTGCCGCGCCGCCAGGTGGTTTGGCCACCTCGTGGCTCTCCTTCGTCTCTCCTTCGGACTCCGTGTACGTGCTGGAAAAATAGGGACTTGGCCTTTTGTTTCGTGCAATTCCGAGAATATTTCCAGAAGTAACTTTCTGAAACCAAAAACAGCAGAAAACAGGGAACTGGCACTGTGGCATCTTGTTAATAGGTTAGTCCCAGAAAATGCATAAAAGTGATACGAAGTGTATATAAAACATGTAGCAAATGGTATAATATAAGCATGGAACAGCAGAAATTATGGATACGTTGGAGACGTATCAAGCATCCCCAAGCTTAGTTCTACTCGTCCTCGAGTAGGTAAAACGATAACAACAAATAATTTCTGAGGAGACATGCTTTCACACAATCTTGATCAATATATTGCAAGGCTCATGTCATGAATGAAGTGACTCAAAGCAATGGTCTATAGTTTGCTAACAAATAGATAAAGAGTAAACAATGAATCATATAAGCAAAAACTTTTCATGAATAGTACTTTCAAGACAAGCATCAAAAAGTTTTGCATAAGAGGTAACTCATAAAGCAATAGATTCAAAGTAAAAGGCATTGAAGCAACACAAAGGATGATTAAGTTTCAGCATTTGCTTTCAACTTGTAACATGTATATCTCATGGATAGTTGTCAACATAAAGCAATATAACAAGTGCAATAAGTAAACATGTAAGAATCAATGCACACAAAGTTGACACAAGTGTTTGCTTCTAAGATAGAAAGGAGTAGGTAAACTGACTCAACATAAAGTAAAAGATAGGCCCTTCGCAGAGGGAAGCAGGGATTAAATCATGTGCTAGAGCTTTTTAAGTTTTCGAAAGCATATAGAGAGCACAAAATAAGTATTTGAGAGGTGTTTGTTGTTGTCAACGAATGGTAGTGGGCACTCTAACCCCCTTGTCAACCAGACTTTCAAGAGCGGCTCCCATGAAGGACGTTATCTCTACCAGCAAGGTAGATCATCCCTCTTCTCTTTTGTTTACACATGTATTTTAGTTTCTTTATAGATGACACTCCTCCCAACCTTTTGCTTACACAAGCCATGGCTAACCGAATCCTCGGGTGCCTTCCAACATTCACATACCATGGAGGAGTGTCTTTGCAAAATTAAGTTGCTTACTGATAAATCAGGGCAAAACATGTGAAGAGAATTATTAATGAAAGTTGTAATTAATTGGGGCTGGGCACCCCGTTGCCAGCTCTTTTTGCAAATTATTGGATAAGCGGATGTATATGCCACTAGTCCATTGGTGAAAGTCTGTCAGAAGTAAATGACAAGATTGAAAGATAAAACACCACATACTTCCTCATGAGCTATAAAACATTGACACAAATAAGGAGTAATAAAGTTTTGAATAGTTTAAAGGTAGCACATGAAATATTTACTTGGAATGGCAGGAAATACCACATAGTAGGTAGGTATGGTGGACACAAATGGCATGGGTTTTGGCTCAAGTTTTGGATGCACGAGAAGCATTCCCTCTCAGTACAGAGTTTAGGCTAGCAAGGTTGTTTGAAGCAAACACAAGTATAAACCGGTACAGCAAGAATCACATAAAAACATATTGCAAGTATTATAAGACTCTACACTGTCTTCCTTGTTGCTCAAACATTTTACCAGAAAATATCTAGACCTTAGAGAGAACAAATATGCATCCCAAGTCTCAACAAGCTCTACGGTAGTTCTCCACTACTAGGCTTTAACTACATGATGCAAGAGCTTAAACATGATCTACTTGAGAGCTCAAAACAATTGCAAAGCATCAAATCAAACAAGACAATGATCTACAAGAATGCATATGTCTTTTCCAATACCAACTACTACATGTAGCATTTTCTTTCTTCCAAACAAACACCAATAATTTATTTAAACATAAACTCTCCAAATGATAATATAATGCAGCAAGAGAGTATTTATAAACAAGTGCTAACAGCTCGAAGAGATGCATGAAAAACAGGAGCTAAAAGCACTGCAGTAGCTAGTTAAGAATACTCAACAAATATAAGTGAAGAACATGAGTATTCACATGAAAAAGCGGAGCGTGTCTCTCTCCCACACAAGGATTGCTAGGATCCGAATTTATTCAAACAAAAAAAAAAACACACAGACGCTCCAAGTAAAGCGCATAAGATGTGAAAGAATTAAAATATAGTTTCACTAGAGATGACCTGATAAGTTTGTTGATGAAGAAGGGGATGCCTTGGGCATCCCCAAGCTTAGACGCTTGAGTCTCTCTGAATATGGTTGGGATGAACCACGGGGGCATCCCCAAGCTTAGGCTTTTCACTCTTCTTGATCACATAATATCACCCTTCTCGCTTGATCCTTGAAAACTTCCTTCACACCAAACTCAAGACAGTTCTCATTAGAGGGTTAGTGCATAATCAAAAATTCTCATATTCTGTAATGATACAATCAATCCCAAAGCTTCTGGACATTAGCTACAGCCACCAATGCTTTGTGGAGCAAAGAAATCCACACAAACACAGTAAAAGAGCGAATGCAAAACAAAAGGCAGAATCTGTCAAAAACAGAACAGTCTGGAATGACGAATTTTTTCGAGGCACTTAAGTTGCTCAGATGGATCTGGCCTAAAATAATGAAAGTTGCGTACATATCTCAGGAATATGCGTGATTTTTCTCAGAATTTTTTGAATTTTCTACAGGGAGATAAGCTCAAATCCGTGACAGCTAAAAATCTGTCACTGCGCAGAAATCCAAATCTTGCATCAACTTTCAATATAGAACTTTACTTGGCACAACATTGCGATAAAATAAAGATACAAAGGAGTTGCTACAGAAGTAACAAAACTCCTTGACTCAAAGAAAACAAAAATAACAGCAAATAAAAACGATGGGTTGTCTCCCATAAGCGCTTTTCTTTAACGCCTTTCAGCTAGGCGCAGAAAGTGAAAATCAAGTGTTGTCAAGAGAAGAAGCATCAACATCATAACTTGCTCTAACAATAGAGTCAAAAGGTAACTTCATTCTCTTCCTAGGGAAGTGTTCCATACCTTTCTTGAGAGGAAATTGGTACCTTATATTACCTTCTTTCATATCAATGATGGCACCAACAGTTCGAAGAAAAGGTCTTCCCAAAACAATAGGACAAGATGCATTGCATTCAATATCCATAACAATAAAATCAACGGGGACAAGGTTATTGTTTACTGTAATAAAAACATCATTAACTCGCCCCAAAGGTTTCTTCATAGCATTATCAGCGAGAAAAACATCCAAATAACAATGTTCCAAAGGTGGCAAATCAAGAATATCATAAAGCTTCTTGGGCAAAACCGAAATACTTGCACCAAGATCACACAAGGCATTGCAATAAAATCATTCACCTTTACCTTAATGATGGGTTCCCAACCATCTTCTAATTTCCTAGGAATAGAAGCTTTAAGTTTCAACTTCTCCTCCCTAGCTTGCAAAAGAGCATTTGTAATATGCTTTGTAAAAGCCAAATTAATAGTGCTAGCATTGGGACTTCTAGCTAATTTTTGCAAGAACATAATAACTTCAGAGATGTTACAATCATCAAAATCAAAATCATTATTGTCAATGGTGGTGGAACCATTGTCTCCAATAGTTTGAAAAATTTCAGCACTTTTATCAGAAAAAGTTTCAGCAGTTTTAGGCAATTTCAAACGCTTGCAGAAGTAGTAGAGACATTACCAACACCAATAACATTACCATCAATAGTAGGAGGCTTACTAGCATGTAAACATTAGCATTACTAGTGGTGGTGATAGTACAAACTCTAACTATACTATTCTCTTTTTCAAGTTCTTCCTCTTTTTCCCACCTAGCATGCAATTCAGCCAACATCCTAATATTATTATCAATTCGAACTTGGATGGCATTTGCTGTAGCAAATGACTTAGTATCTTTAACTTCATTAGGCATAACTTTCAGTTTTAGAATTTCAACATCATGAGCAAGACTATCAACTTTAGAAGCAAGATCATCAATTTTTTCAAACTTTTCCTCAACAGTTTTATTGAAAGCTTTTTGTGTGCTAATAAATTCTTTAAGCATAGCTTCAAGATCAGAGGACACACTTCTATTGTTGCTGTAGGAATTACCATAAGAATTGCCATAACCATTTGAAGGATAAGGCTTATTTGTTGCTACCAAAATTATTCCTATAAGCATTGTTGTTGAAGTTGTTGTTTTTAATGAAGTTTACATCAACATGCTCTTCTTGAGCAACCAATGAAGCTAAAGGAACATTATTAGGATCAACATGAGATCTACCATTCACAAGCATAGACATAATAGCATCAATCTTATCACTCAAAGAGGAGGTTTCTTCAACAGAATTTACCTTCTTACCTTGAGGAGCTCTTTCGGTGTGCCATTCGGAATAGTTGATCATCATATCATCAAGTAGCTTTGTTGCTGCACCTAAAGTGATGGACATAAAGGTTCCTCCAGAGGCTGAATCCAATAAGTTCCTTGAGGAAAAATTTAATCCTGCATAAAAGGTTTGGATGATCATCCAAGTAGTCAGTCCATGAGTGGGACAATTCTTCACCAAAGATTTCATTCTTTCCCAAGCTTGAGCAACATGTTCATTATCAAGTTGTTTAAAATTCATAATGCTACTTCTCAAGGATATAATCTTAGCAGGAGGATAATATTTCCCTATGAAAGCATCTTTGCATTTTGTCCAAGAATTAATACTATTTCTAGGCAAAGAAAGCAACCATTCTTTAGCTCTTCCTCTCAAGGAGAAAGGAAAAAGTTTCAGTTTTATAATATCCCCATCCATATCCTTATACTTTTGCATTTCACAAAGTTCAACAAAGTTATTAAGATGGGCAGCAGCATCATCAGTACTAACACCAGAAAATTGCTCTTTCATAACAAGATTTAATAGAGCAGGTTTAATTTCATAAAATTCTGCTTAGAAGCAGGTGGAGCAATAGGAGTGCATATGAAATCATTGTTGTTTGTGCTAGTGAAGTCACACAACTTAGTGTTCTCAGGAGTACTCATTTTGAAAAACAAAATCAAACTGAATTAAACAAGTAACTAATTTTTTTGTGTTTTTGATAAAGAGAGCAAACAAGACTAAATAAAAATAAACTAAGCAAGACAAATAACAAAGTAAAGAGATTGGGTGTGAGAGACTCCCCTTGCAGAAGCAATTCGTTTTCCCCGGCAACGGCGCCAGAAAACGTGTTGTGCTCTAGTTGACGAGGGAATATCCCCGGCAACAGTGCCAGAAACAATGCTTGTACGTCACACGTCAGTTGGGAACCCCAAGAGGAAGGTATGATGAGTGCAGCAGCAAGTTTTCCCTCAGTATGAAACCAAGGTTTAATCGAACCAGTAGGAAAACGAGGTTTGCTTCGAAGGTGTTGGTGAAGGAGTGTAGTGCGGCGCAACACCAGGGATTCCGGTGCCAACGTGGAACCTGCACAACACAATCAAATTACTTTGCCCCAACTTAACAGTGAGGTTGTCAATCTCACCGGCTTGCTGAAAACAAAGGGTTAAACGTATCGAATGGAAATGATGTTTGTTTGCATAAAACAGTAGAGAACAATGATTGCAGTAGATTGTATTTCAGATGTAAAAGAATGGACCGGGTCCACAGTTCACTAGTGGTGTCTCTCCAATAAGATAACTAACATGCTGGTAAACAAATTACCTGGGCAATTGACAATTGATGTGCATATAACATGCATGTGTGAGTGTGTGTCTACTATGAGATTCATTGGGCATTACGACAAAGTACATAGACCGCTATCCAGCATGCATCTATGCCTAAATAGTCCACTTTTCCGGTTAACATCCGTACCCCTTCCAGTATTAAGTTGCAAGCAACAGACAATTGCATTAAGTAATGTGCGTAATTGTAAACAATACATTCATCCTTGAATAAAGCATTGCTGTTTTAACCCCTTAGTGGCAACAACACATCTACAACCTTAGAACTTGCTGTCACTATCCCAGGTTAAAATAAGAGGTTGAACCCAACTATCATGCATAAATACCCCCTCTTGGAGTCACATATTATTCACTTGGCCAAGGCTTCAACAAGTAACGGAGAGCATGCAAGATCACAAATGACATAGACATGATAATATAATATTCAGCTCCACATAGGTATCAATATAAGTCAGATCCCAGCAAACACAACATGTAGCATTACAATAAGATGATCTTGATCATGATAGGCAGCTCACAAGATCTAAACATGATGGCACAAGTGGAGAAGACAACCATCTAGCTACTGCTATGGACCCATAGTCCAAGGATGAACTACTCACGCATCACTCCGGAGGCGGGCATGGCGATGTAGAGCCCTCCGGTGATGAATCCCCTCTCCGGCAGGGTGCGGGAAGAGCTTCAGAAACCCCCCGAGTTAGGGTTCGACGACGACGGCGGCAGCGAATATGTTCTGGATGAAGGCTCGGGCTTGTTTTTTTTTCACGTCTCGGGGAATAAATAGGC